>PVLC010004242.1:0-87126 GCA_004027655.1 Graphiurus murinus
CATAGTTTGGCTATTGTGAATTGAGCTGCTATAAACATAGATACACATGCATCGGTCTGATAATTTGGTTTCCATTCTGGTGGGTATATACCCAGTAGTGGTATTGCTGGGTCATATGGTAGGTTCACTCCCATTCGTCTGAGGATCCTCCATACTGTTTTCCACAGTGGTTGCACAAGTTTGCAATCCCACCAACAATAGATCTATCATGTAATTTTTTGAATCAGCTGCTCATTCTTTCTTTACTGTTTAATAGTATTCCAGTGTATGATTGTACCTCAATTTGTTTATCTATATTCCTGGCTAAGGAATATTTGAATTGTTTCCAATTTTTGATGATTATAGAAATAAAGCTCTTGTAGAATATTCTTATACTATTTTATTTTTCAGTACATGTTAAGCAAGTCGACCGAATCCAGTGCACATTAAGCAAGCATTCTACCACTGAGCTACATCCCCAGCCCTCATGCATGTTTACATGTGAACACACAATTTACTTCATTTGAATAAATAATTAAAAGTGGGATTGCTAATTGAATAATAAGTGAATATATTCTTATAAGAAATGCAAAATTTTTTCTCTGAAAGGAATTAAACCATTTTGTGTTATCACCAGAAATTTATGAAGGTTCTAGTTGCTCCACACTTTCATCATCATTTGGTTTGACTAGATTCACTTGCTTTGTGTTTGGTTTTTTTGGTTTGATTTTAAGTCACTCTGGGAAATAAGTTGAGGTAGCTCTTTTTGATTTGTGTTTCCATTTCTCTATTTCTGAATAATAATGAGCATCTTTTTAGGCGTTTATTGCCATCTGCATACCAACCATTTTGGCAAAGAATTTGTTTGAATCTCTTATCAGTGTTTTGATTGCATTACTTGTTTCCTTTCTGAGATTTTGGAGAAATTAATAGGGTCCAGATGCAAGTCTTTTATCAGATATATGATTTGCAAATATTTTCTCACAATTGTGGCTTGTCCTTTCAGGCTTATCAGTGTATGTTAAAGAACAGAAATAATTAGCTTTAGGAAAGTCAATTTGTCTTCTTTATAAATTTTGGTTTTGTGTGAATAAAGTAATCTGTTTAACTCAATATTACTTAGTGATGTTGTATGTTACCTACTAGAATTTTTATAGTTTCAGAAGTCATATTTAGATGATTCCTTATCCTTAGTGAGCTAGTTATTTGCCTAAAACCTAAGGTCTGGACTTAAGTCTGGGTTCACATGAATATCCAATTTTTTTATAGCACTTTGGTTGAAAACTCTTTTCCTTTTGCCACTTGACTACTTCTGTACCTTTGTTGAAAATCAGTAGGATTTACATGTTGTGCTTTGTTGTTGTTGTTGGTACTGGGGATTGAACTTAGGGGCATTCTACCACTCTGAGTTTACCTCCAGCCCTATTTTTTATTCTTTATTTTGAAACAGGGTCTCATTAAGTTGTGGAGGGCCTCACTAAGTAGCTGAGGCTGGCTGCAAACCTGCTATCCCTCTGTCTCAGACTCCCATTCCTGGTGGCTTTACATGTCTTAGTCTATTTTTTAATTCATTTCTATTCATCTATAGCTACATTCTTTTCAGGACCACACTGTTTTGATTATTGGAAATCTATAGGAAATCGTGAATTTAGGTACTATGGGTCCTTTAGCATGCTTCTTTTACTTTGACATTGTTTTTGTTGATTTAGTTCCTTTACCACATACACTTTAAGACATCTTGTCAATTCCTAAAAATGCCTTCTTGGATTTTTATTGGAAGTCTGTTGACTTTGTATATTAGTTTAGGGAAAATCAGACATCTTACTACCCGTGTAATTTTAATTTTTTAAGATTTCTTGAGGTTTGTGTTGTGGCTCAAGATGTGATCAATTTTTCATGTCCTATTTGTACATGAAAAATTGCATGTATTATGTATTCTGTTCTGTAAATGTCAATTAAGCCCATTGGTGGTAATATTTCTCTGGTTTCTCATATTCTTACTGATTTTCTGTCTTTTTATACTAGCCATAACTGAGAAACGAGGGTTAAAGTGTAAGTGTGCATTTATTTCTAATATCAGTTCTATTAGTTCTAGTTTCATATATATTTAAATCTGCTAGTATATGGATATATGTTTAGGATTGTTAAATCTTTTTAACAAATTGATCTGTACAGTATTATATAACAACGATATTATATAAAACTGATATAATCACTCCTCTGACTTGACTAATGTTTGCAGACCTTTTCCTCATTCTTTTACTTTTAACCTATCTCGTTTTTTTTTTTTTTTTTCCTGTGGTACTAGGGATTGAACCCAGGGGCATTCTACCCCCAGCCCTATTTTTTATTCTTTATTTCGAAACAGAGTCTCACTAAGTTGCAGAGGGCCTCACTAAGTAGCTGAGGCTGGCCACAAACCCGGATCCTCCGGTCTCAGCCTCCCAAGTACTGGGATTACAAGCATGCGCCACCACACCCAGCTTCCTATGTCTTGTTTTTAAGGTAAGTTTCTCATAGACAGCTTACAGTTGAATGTAGCCTTTTGATACAATCTGATACTCTTTATCTTTTAATGAGTTTGCTTAAACCATTTATATTTAATAAATTATTTATATGTTTGAATAAATATTTATCATTTTTCTGTTTCCTATTTTTTTATAAACTTTTATTGGTACATTTTAGCCTTACATTATAATATAGTTCAGCGATAGGTATATACATGCACCAAGCACTCTATTATTTTATTTTATTAATTTTTCCCCTTTTCTGTTATGTTTTTTCTTTCATGCTGACTATTTTTTATTACATGTCATGCATACTATGGGTTTATTATTTATATTTAAAAATAGTGATTCCCCTAGGGTTTGCAATACACATTTAAAATGTGTATTTAAATAATCTGTCTGCTATAAAGAATATACTGTCTTTTGCAGTTAAAAGTCTTATAAAACTTCCAATCTATTTTCTTTTCTCCTTCCTTCCTTCCTTCCTTCCTTCCTTCCTTCCTTCCTTCCTTCCTTCCTTCCTTCCTCTTTCCATTACTAATGTCATACAAATAATTTTTTTTCCTTCTAAAATTGAATATCTTGCTCCACTTTTGCTTTAGGCAACAAGTGATTTTTAGAGAGGGGGCAATGATGTAGCTCAGAGGTAGAAGAACCCTGGTTTCAATCCCCAGTACCGCAAAAAAAAAAAAAAAAAAAGAAAGAAATAACAAAATCCAGGTGTGAAGGCACATGTTTGTAATCCCAGTTCTTGGGAGCCTGAGACAAGAGGATTACAGGTTCAAGGCCTGCATATGGTAATTTAGCAGTGAGATCCTGTTTCAAAATAAAAAAAAGAGAGGGGGCAATGATGTAGCTCAGAGGTAGAAGAACCCTGGTTTCAATCCCCAGTACCACAAAAAAAACCCCGAAGAATGAAAAAGATAAAAAAGACTTTCCTACATTCTATATTTACCTTCATGCCATTTCTATTACTATTACTTGTTTATCAATCTTCTGTTAATAAATTCTCTTAACTTTCTGTTTCTGAAGATTTTTTAATTACCTTCTCTTTTAAAAATATGTTCCTTAGCCGGGCGTGGTGGTGCACGCTTGTAATCCCAGCATTCGGGAGGCTGAGACCGGAGGATCCGGGTTCGCGGCCAGCCTCAGCTATCTAGTGAGGCACTCCACAACTTAGTGAGACTCGGTTTCAAAATAAAGAATAAAAAATAGGGCTGGGGCTATAGCTCGGAGGTAGAACGCCCCTGAGTTCAATCCCCAGTACCGAAAAAAAAAAAAAAAAATTTCCTTAGGGACAGAATTGCTTCAATTTAATTTATACTTCTTTTAACCATATAATTCCATTTTTCTCTTGGATTATATATTTCCTGTAGAGAGGCCTGCTGTACTTTTCTGGTTTATTTATTTTTTTATTCTTTTGAGATATGCCACATTTTTATCTAGATACCTTCAAGAAAGATATCTTTGTTTTTGGTTTTCAGTAGTTTCTCGGTATTATATGCTGAGGCCCATTTGTTTTTGTTCTTATTTTGTCCCTTATTATGAACTGAGTATCTTAGATTTTTTTAATTAAATTGGGAAATTCTTGGATTTTCTTTCTCCTCCTCCTCCTCCTCCTCCACCTCCTCCTCCTCCTCCTTCTCCTCTTCCTCCTTCTCCTCTTCTTCCTCCTCCTCCTTCTCCTCCTCCTTCTCCTCCTCCTCCTCCTCCTCCTCCTCCTCTTCCTCTTCTTCTTCCTCTTCCTCTTCTTTTTTCCTTCTATGAGCATTCCCATTACACTTATCTTTGGGCATTTCATATTATTTCTCAACTCCTGAATATTCTATTTCTTTATAGTGACACTAGGGATTGAATCCAAGGACGTTCTACCTCCAGGAAACACCACCAGCTCTTTTCATTTTTTATTTTGAAACAGAGTCTCACTAAGTTGTTGATGCTGGTCTTGGATTTACCATCCTCTACCATCCTCCTGTCTCAGTCTCCCAAGTAATTGGATTACAGACATGTGCAATCATATCCTACTCCTTTTTATATCTTTAACTCCATTTTCTGTTTGTGTTTAAGTTTGGCTTATTTTAAACCTATCTTCATGTTTACCAATTCCTTCTTTAGCTTAAGTATACTTATTAGACTTTTGAAGATGCTTTTATTTCTCATTATTGTATTACCCATGTCTAATATTTCTATTAAATTCTCTCTTAAATTTTCATCCCTCTGTTGAAGTCACTTCTCTAGTAATACATTTCATTCATTATTTCTGTTCAAAACTTAAGTATGTCAGCCGGGCGTGGTGGCGCACGCTTGTAATCCCAGCTTCGGGAGGCTGAGACCGAAGGATCCGGGTTCGTGGCCAGCCTCAGCTACCTAGTGAGGCACTCTGCAACTTAGTGAGACTCGGTTTCAAAAATAAAGAATAAAAAATAGGGCTGGGGGTATAGCTCGGAGGTAGAATGCCCCTGAGTTCAATCCCCAGTACCGAAAAAAACAAAAAAAACTTAAGTATGTCAATTACACTTATTTTATTTTATTTATTTTTTTTTGGCAGTACTGGGGATTGAACTCAGGGGCATTCTACCTCCAAGGTATACCCCAGCCCTATTTTTTTATTTTTATTTTGAAACAGGGTCTCACTAAATTGCGGAGTGCCTCACTAGGTATTTGAGGCTGGCCAGGAACCCGGATCCTCCGGTCTCAGCCTCCCAATGCTGGGATTACAAGCGTGCACCACCACGCCCGGCTTACACTTATTATAAATTCTGTTTAATAGCTTAAATATCTTTGTCATATCTGGGTTTGATTTTATTCGTTGCTTTGTCTCTTGACTCTATGTTCTTCCTCTTCTTCTTTGTATGTCTCATAACTTCTTGCTGAAAACTATATATTCTGTTTAGAGAATTAGATGCTATGATAAATAGTATTTGTGTGTCTATGACACCACCTTATCTTTTACTGTAACATGTAGGATTTGTTCTGTCTCCCTGATTTAACCTCAGTCTTAGGCATGTACCCTGTAACTACTTTCAGCAACTAGGACTTTCTCAGTGACCCTGTGTCTTCCCTACAGTGGACCACTAATGCCCTGGGCCCAGGAAATATTCCTATCTTTCTCAAAATGTGGATTTTATTTCTGCTTTCTACCGCTTGATGTAACGGGTTCTCCCCCAAGCAGGTTAAGGATTTTGTTCTGCAGGTAAGAAAAGAGGGTAGGATCTAGACAGAGATCCTACTTCACAAATTTTCACAAATTTTCTACCATAGCTATTCATATCCTCCCTCTGGCTTGAGACTTAAGAGATACAGGCTTTCTTAGGTATCTTGCCCTGCCCCTATATGGAATTCAGTAAACATTGTAGCTGAACTCTTCTTAAAGCCTAATAGGGCATTTATATCAAGGAAACAAGTTATTGTCTCCTGTGTCTCTTTGAAGGATCAAATTTATTGATGTTTCTCTGTGTGCCTCAGTATATAATCAGTACCTTTCTACCAGCAAAAGTAAAAGAGATGGCCCCATGTTGCACAACAAAAGAACAAGCATAGGAATAATTAATAAAAAATGAAAACAATAACAGAAAACATTACTCATTCCGTAAGTTAGAAAATATCTCTGTGATGGCTAATTTGAAGTGTCAACTGACAGCACTAAGAAATACCCAGATATCTGGTTAGGCTCTATTTCTGGGTATACCTATGAGGAAGAGATTTGCATTTGAATCCGTAGACTATGTAAGGAAGATCTTTTCTCACCCAACATGGGTGGGCACTACCCAATCAGCTGAGGGCCCAGCTAGAAAAAAAACACAGAGGAAAGGGGAGTCTGATCTCACTTTTTTGGAGCTGGGGCACTCATCTTCTCCCATCCTTGCACATTAAAACTACATGTTCTCTGGCCTTTGGAATCCAGGACTAACGTTAGTGGCCTCCGCAGATTCTGAGACCTTCAGACCTAGGCTCAACTACCCTACCAACCTCCCTAGTTCACCAGTTTGTAGATAGTATATTGTGGGATTCTTCAGCCTCCATAATCACGTGCTCCCATCCTTATAAGAAATACCACAATAAATACCTTTCCATATAGCCTATTGGTTCTATTTTCTGGAAAATCTTAACTAATATAACCTCTATAAAAATTCTTAAATCAGAAGATATTTAAAATAAAGTGAAGGAAATTATGTTAAAATTCATAGGCTACATTTTCCAAAATATATACTACTAAAAGTACTTCCAGAGGAAAACTCATAGTCATAATAACTAATATCAAAGAAAAAAGGATAAAGACACATGAATTCACCATTCATTTATTTTTTTAAAGAAAATATTAGGGAAGTGTTTTGGATGGAATATTTGTGGCACCCCTTCAAATTTATATGGTTAAAGCTTAAATCCCAATGTGTTGATTTTAGGAGGTGGGGTCCTTGAAGGGTAGTTAGCTTCTAAGCATGGAACCTACATGAAAGAGATTAGTGACCTTGTGAAGGAGGTCAGGAATGCTCCCACACCCCTTTGGTGATGCACAGACACAGAGAGAAGATGCCACCTATGAACCAGGGATCATATCTTTACCAAATACTGAATCTGCTAGCTCTCTCATCTCAGAGTGCCAGATGCCAGAGCTGTGAGAAATAAATTTTGGCAATTTATAAGCCACCCAGTTGGTAGTATTCTATTATATCAATCTGAATGGTCTAACACAGGAAGTAATAAATATTGTGGCAGACAAAATTCTAAATCCTGAGACTACAAATACGTAAAACATTATGCCTCGATTATATTATGTTATATATCAAAAGGATTTCTATATTGTTGTTTTTTACAGCTGACTTAGGAGACTAATGAGTTGACTTGGAGACAATCAAAAGGAAAACTATCTGGGTGTGCCTGTCCTAATCACATGAGACCTTTAAAAGGAGACAGTTTTCTACCCTGAGAGCAAAAAGGAAATTCATAGAGAAGAGACAGAAGGGATTTGATACGTTGTTGCTTTGAAGATGTAGAAAGCCACCTAGAATTGATTTCAGAGTGTCCCCTAGGACCCGAGGACGACCTCTGGCTAATAGGAAAAAAGCAAACAGGAGCCATAGCTCTAAACACTCAAGAAACTGACTTCTGCCAAAAAACCTGAATAAGCATAGGAGGTGATTCTATCCCTGGGCCTCTGAAGAGTCCAGCCCAGCTGATTCTTCACAAAAGTGAGACCTTAAGACGAGAACCTTGTTGCCTTTGTCTGCACTTTTTTTTTCTATAGAACCATGAGATATTAAACTGACAAGAAGAGATACTACACTTGATCTTAACCAAACGGCCAAGAAGTGATGCACATCATTATCTCTATTAGCTACATTATGATATGACACTATAATGAGCCAATGAAAGAACTATGAGATAATCAATGAGTCTTGTTTTAATCTTCTAAATTGTTGTAATTTGTTACTTAGCAGTGGAAAACTAATAAAAATATACTAGGTATTAATGGGTTAGACAGCAAAAAAAAGTAGAATAAACAAATTTATCTTAAAAGTTTATAATATAGATACATCATTCATAAACTAAGCAAGGAAAAAATAAAAAACAAGGTTTTTTTTCCCTTTGGGAAAACAGATATGAGGAAATCAAAAGAAGTAAGACATCACTGTGGAAAGAGAGTAGATAACACATATTCATATTTTATTATAACTATGTAAAGAAACTCTGGACGAGTTTAGAAGAAGATATTAATACTAATAAATAATAACCCAAGGTTGGGTTGGGGTGGAGGCTAAAAATAGCCAACGGCATACCAGTTCTGGAGGGAAGTAAATATTTTAAATTTATCTCTACATTTTGTTCTTAAGCTATTCGAGTTTTATTCCTTTTCAAAAAATTGATTTAAAAATAATCATTGCATAAATAAATCTTAAAACATTATTAGATTTATTTTCTGATTTATACTAATATTGGTGTTAATGTAAATGCATATACTTCAATGGGCCCTATTTTAAAACAAGTATGTTTCTTTTTGTGTCATTTTCATTACATTCAAGTAAATGTATGACAGACAGACAGGTAATTGCCAAAGCCTATATACCTTCAAACACCTAGGGAGTGTTTTTTGACAATGCTTTTTTTAATTAAACAAGGTGTCCTTTGGAAGAGCCAAGATAGAAGCATTTAGAAGTTTCTTTACACTCCTCTGTGGAAAGTGTGGGAAATGAGTAATGGACATAGCTAATTAAAGTGAGAGTTTCTGAATTACCTAAGATGACATTCAGCAATATCAAGAGGACATCCTTGGGAACACGTAGAAAAAAAAAAATCAAAAGTCTTTTTAATAGGTATGGAAAACACACACACACACAAACACACACGCGCACACACACACATCAAGAAGAACTCTTTCATTTAAACATAATGATAGTGGCATTCCGTCTAGATTTAGTTCTTTGGTAAAAAAGTAGTCTCTTATTATGGTGAGGGAGGAATGTATTCTAATAAGAATAATATGGCAGGTTGATAAAAATATAAATCGAATGTGAGTATCATTTTTGTAACTTTTTTTCTCCTAAAATACATCATAGAGAAAAGATAGAGGAGGATATAAATGTCTTTATAATGAATATCAGCAGAGACCATATGGTAAAATTGTAGCTCCCAAATGGCATTCATTTCTGGATAGCATTCTAATTTGGAATATTACTGATAACCTAATTTTGAATCTGTTTCAAAGCTCATCATTGTAGTTATCTCCAAAAGAACCAAGGGAATACATTGTGAAAAAACACACTCATACACACACACACACACACACACACACACACACACACACACACTCAAACTTTAGTCTGGGGGTTATTTAATGTGTTTAAGAAAAATAAGTGATAAAAGTTATACAGAATATAATTATATGCCACATGGAAAAGAAATAATACAGAACATGAAGAAAGGATGGATAACTTGCTAAGACAGACTTTATATTTTTTATTTATTTATTTATTTATTTATTTATTTATTTATTTATTTATTTTTACAGTACTGAGGATTGAACTCAGGGGCATTCTACCTACAAGCTATACCCCCAGCCCTATTTTTAATTCTTTATTTTGAAATAGGGTCTTACTAAGTTGCAGAGTGCCTCACTAGGTAGCTGAGGCTGGCCGCGAACCCGGATCCTCCCGTCTCAGTCTCTCAAATGCTGGAATTACAAGCGTAATTACCACGTCCGGCCTACGACACTCTTAAAATCTTTTCTTTTGTTCTTAAATTGGGAATTCCTTTGGGAAAATTATTAAAGAATAAACATTAGTACTTAGTGAGTTTATGTGGAGTATATGTACACAATGCACACACACACACACACACACACACACAAACACACATGACCATGCGCACACACGCGTGCACACACACACACACAAAGCTTTTTATTATAGCCAAAGATAGACTCAAGTAATAAAAAACCAACTCATCTCTACTTACAATAAAGCCCTAAAATAAAGAACAAACCTTATTATAAGGACATGAAATTTTAAATGAAAGTATAATTGGCTTGCTGCATTTTAAGACTACATTACTGAGCTACAACATTATTGTTGTAACTTTATTACATACATTTAAAATTGAGCTTATTGTAAAGCAGTTTGGATTCTCTGTCTCTCTTTGTTCATCATTCAGTCAGCCTGCTTACCCCAACTCCTCTTGGATAAAGTACAACCCTCTCTATATATATTTCCCAGGCAATGTGGGTCAGAGTTGATTCACAATTCCCCACAAAAGGTGTCTGTCACGTGGTCTTTACAAGATTTTTAGTTTTAATCATTGTAATATATCATTCGTGGACTTTTAAAATGTGAAACTTTCTTTTCTGTGTGAGAAATCGTTCCCAGCAAAGAATAAAATGAAGGGAACATGTTCCTGTCATGATAGATCAGAAAGCTTGTGACTTTGTTTTCAGGTGATCAAAATCTGTGAGAAAAGTTTTATTTAGCATTTTTAATATAATTTTTTTTTACTGTTAAAATTTTGTTATGATCATAGAATGGCTTAATCACTTTTTATAAAAGTAGCAAAAACAAAAGAACTGTATTCTGCTTGAGAAGAATATGTTTTCCATTCTAGTGAAAAAGATATCCTTGAACAAAACTCGAATGTGATGCAGACACAATATTTAGAAACCAATGATCCACAATTTGACCGTGCAAGTTTAGGATAATTGAGGTTTTAGATTCAGGCTGCCTGGGCTTATATTTTGATCCATCATTAACTTAGCTATATGACCTTCCTCAATTGCTGAACTGTAAAACAAAGTTAAATAAATAAACAGAATATTTACAGCTTTGTTGTGAAGGTAAATGGAGATATTGCTTGAAAAGTGTCTTATACAATGCCTGTAAAATTAATTAGTACTCATTTAATGCTACTACTATTCTTTCATAAACTTGAAGATCATCTAGAGAAGACCTGAACTATCATGTCTTCAAGAACAAGTCTCTCATTTTTATGTAAATTAAGAAAGTCAAGGAAAGGAGACCAGCAGAAAAATATTTAAGAAAAAATAGACACCATGTGCAAAATCCCAGAAACTTATAACAATTAAAGGCTTTGGATGTACAGTAGAATATACTCTCAATACACCCTTTCCCCGGGAAAATATTGACAGATAAGCCTATATAATTAAAACAAACAAAAGACTGTATCATAACCTTCTCTTGCTACTGCAAGGGGTATCTTCTTCTATTTGTAGCTGCATATCTTTAAAAATTTAACCTTGGTGCCACACTGATTTCTCACCACCCTCCAAGTGATCAAATAATAACAATATGACTTTTTAATTTTTCTCACTATATATCACTAAATTCCTTGGATATGTTTCAGTCATTACCTTCCATAAGCTGACTTGCTACCAATCTTTCCTTGGCTACTAAATAGCTGCCTCTTGTAACAGTAATATACAGTAAACTACTTCTCATCACTTCATTTCTGTGTCCTTACTGGATTTTTCTCCTGTCTGGACACTCACTCTTTCCCAATTTCTTTGTAATTTCTTTAGATTCTATAGAACTATGTCTTCCCTCTCTTCTCATTCTACCTGAGATCTCATCCACTTCAATTTATCCCAGATTCCTATGTTCTGCCTAGTTTTAGCTCCTGATCTCCTGAGAAGTCTTCTCAGAAGAATTCTGAAGGAGCTACTTAAATGTCTCAAAGTATCTCCGAGTCAGTGATTTTTAAACTAAATTCTTTTTTGTCCATCACTTGCCCTTTAAAGTGACCCCCCATCCTTTCTAAACTTCCCCATCTTACCAAATGGCCAACACTCTCTGGTTGCTCAAGAAAGAGGACAAAGAATCACTCCTGACTACTTCCAAACCCTTAGTACCAGCACCTGGTGCTCACTAAGTGCTACCTCTTCTACTTCCTGCATGTCCACTAAACTCCACTGCTATGGTTAATGCCGTAGGGTAGCCACAAGCATTCTGCTTGGATTACTGCCTAGCTCCATGCAGGCTCCCCCCATCCATTTCCCATCCATATTCAAATAACAATCCTTTTAAACAGGAACATCAAATAGATGTTTTCTCTAGTACAAATTTTTGAATGTCTTTTTGAAGTTCCTAAGATGAAGATCCAAATCATTTCAGTTTGACTTTTGCTTACATTTCCAGGGCTGCCCTGTGCAATTCTGCCCCTGGCAAAATACTCTTATGCCAATATTCATGTTTATTTTCTGGTTACTTAATTTCTTGGACTTTCTATTGTTTAAAGGTTTTTTCCCCCTTCATAGGTTATTTTCACTGTTTAAATCCAACTCCCAGAGCCCAATTATTAGGCGCCATTGTCTTAGGTTTAATGTCACTTCTTTAGAGTAGGATGGGGATTTCCTCCCACTAAAATATGTCCCAACCACCCAACTATGTCTCCCCAGCCACTTACTGGATGTTCTCATTACACTCCAGAGCAGGAACTACAATTTTTTTTTTTTTTTTACCAACATTCATTATTAATGGATATAAATTTCCTAGTAGAACTCTGATGTTATAGCCACAAACATGGCAATCCAGCTATAAAGACTACGTTCCTAGGCTCCTTTCCACCCAGTGTGGCCATGTAATTAGTTTTTATCTATGGGTTGAAAGCAGAACCAATGCATGCCACTTCCCAGTCATGTTTTCTAAAAGGAATCTGAATACATACTTCTGCCCCTTCCTCTCCTCCCCTTTAGCAGGACTATAGTGAGAACAAAAGCAGCCACCCAGGACCCAGATACTGAATACACCTACTGCTCCTCCAGCCCCGAGTTTAACTCAAGCAGCCACCTCTGCTTTACTCTAGCCATTTGTGTGTGGCCTATACCACCATTTCCAAGTGTCATCTTAGCCTTAAGCCTCCACTTAAAACATACTATAATTCCTATATTGCAACTGTAATGGTTTGGATTTAAAATGTCCCTCTAGTCCTCATGGAAACAAAGTAGCAATGCCAGAAGCAAGGCTTGGTTGGAAAGAAGTCCCTGTGGGTATGGCTCTGGGGGCTATATATGGTTCTCTCCTCTTCTTGCTTGCTCAGTTGCTTCTTGTCTCCATTCTGTGAGGAACAGAGCCCTTGCTCTCTCCTTCTCCCTGTTTCTTACAGCTGCCATGCCCTGAGCTCTGTATATACTGGTCTCCCATAGACTGAACCCCAAATTTCCAAAAATCTGTTTTTAAGTAAATCTTCTTCTAAGTTGTGTGGTCAGGTGTTTTGGATTATTGCAGTGAGAATGTTGACTGGGAGAGTAACCTTCATTACTCTGTATTGTAATTTTTCATTGTCTATTTAAGCCATCATAGTCCGTCTTAATCATCACTATGTTCCTAGCACCTACAGAGTTTACATAAAGAGGAATAAACTAATAAATGCCTATAGGATAAATTTGGAACATAGTAGGGCTAGACCTTTTAAAGACTCCTGACTCAGCCAGGTATGGTGGTGTTCCCTGTAATCTCAGTACTTGGGAAGCTGAGACAGGATGATCACAAGTTCAAGATCAGCTCAGCAATTTAGTGAGAATCTCAGCAACCTAGTGAGACCCTTTTTTTAAAAAAATTCCTGGGGGTGAAACTTAGAGGTAGAGTCTCCCTGGGTTCAATTCCTCCGCTACTACTACTACAAAAAGGTCCTCTGATTCTTATTCCACTGATATTTGCATTTTACAGCATTATCCCCCACAAATACATGCCACATCTATAGTTTGACTCATTACATCACCAACCCTGCTCTCACTAAAGTCTAACCACCTTGTGCTGAGTGAAAGTTCTGAATATTTCCTTATAGAGATCAGATGATCCAAGCAGTTGAATCCCTTAAATCAAGGTTCAGAATGGACCATTTCTTGCTGACATGCTACATTTCCTTTTTGCTTAGAGTGAGATTATATAGCACACTGAAATGATACCTTCAGCACTGAATGATTTGGCATTCAAGAGAATTAAAATAAGGCTTTCCTTTATGGTTAAAAGTAAATTACAAAAAAGGGATACTGGCAGGCAATTACTCTATAAGCTATAGGAATGAAAGGGATTTCACAATGTGAGCAGTTCAGATTCATATAATGTGAAGAGCTGTTGGCAAGTGGGAAATCATTCAGCAATCTGAAGGAGGGAACTGAGGGTATGAATGCAAACCTTCTCTGTCTCTCTGTTTCTCTCTCTCTCTCTCTCTCTCTCTCTCTCTCTCACACACACACACACACACACACACACACACACACACACATCATAAATATACTAACTACAGATGGTCCAAGATAGGATGAAAATATTTATTTTAAAATGTATTATATTCTTCTTAAAAATGAAAATGCACATATTACGGATATGTGGCATATAAGAAAGAAATATTATAGAGCTAGAGCTAAAATAAGAACATCTGCATTCTGTCGACATTATGTGATCTTATTTAAAATCTAGAATTAATAAATATGATGATTTTGTAAATTCTTTATATGAATTGAATTGTATCCCTGCAAAGTTCATTTGCTGATGCTGTAAACTTCAGTACTGCAGAAGGTGATTTTATTTGGAAATAAGGTCTTTACAGATGATCAAATTAAGATGAGGTCATATGACTGTTATCTTTATAACTCAATAAAATTTGGGTACAAATACATAGGCTTGGAGAACACCTTGTGAACAGGAGGGCAGAGATCAGGATAAAGCCTCTACAGCCAAGAACCCCAAAGGTTGCCAGGAAACCACCAGAAGAGAGGAGAGGGACCTGGAGTACATGAACTCTTACTGCTCCCCGAAGAAACCAACCCATTCAACACCTTGATCTCCAATTTCCCCAGAACTTGAGAATTTGTGACACTCATCCTAGCAAACAAATACATCCTCAGATGATTCTATGATTCTTCAAAATGCCATCATTTTAAATATTTTTTCTATCCGGAAGATTCCTGGTTAAACTTGGCAGAGCCCTCCAATGCCTTGTTCAGCATGGATATCAAGGAGAGGGAATCAAGAACTAAACATGTATACTGTTTGCTATAAAACTCAATATTATACTCTGCAAGCTTTGAGGAACCTGAGGTATTTTCCAAGTTTATTACTGCTATTGTGTGGGGTACAACACTATACAGCCCTAGAGGTCACAATTTGCAATGTAGACATCGTTGATTTGTCTACTCACTACAATTGTTTGTAGCAGATAATGTCAACATCTCAGGTCCTAATAAAATCTATACATTATAATTTCAGATATATAGAAGTAAAGTGCCTTGAGGAAGAAAACACCTTTTTCTAATTTACATGAAGGTTATAAACAAGCGTGTGACTGGTTGGGTTGCATTATCACAAAACTATTACTTTCAAGCTCTGTAAAATGACATCTAACCTTGTGATAATTTCACTTCTTTAAATTAAAGAAATGACTATAAATAGCATAGAAGCCTGGAAGATATTTATTTTACATACTTTCTATTTTAAGCATTTGTACCACAATTTAAAACTGGGTAATTTATATTAAAACCTAGATGTGTTTGCTTTGGAAAATGACTGCGTGAACCTGCATTCCAACTTGGCAAGGATGAGGTATAGGACTCACCTGATACTCAGCTCTGGGGTTTAGGACTGTGTCTGAGCATCAGGTGAGAACTCACCCATAGCTCTCTTGTGCATCTTATAGTAAAGAAAAAAACAAACATACAAACCTACTTCTCTGGAAACATTCTTAGTAAGAGTGAGAAAATAAAATAGACTGATATTTCAAGAAAACTGAGAGAGACACCAGCGGCTATCATTTCATTGTGTGTGTGTGTGTGTGTGTGTGTGTGTGTGTGTGTGTGTGTGTGTGTGAATCCTGAGACATTTTGTTTGAGACCCCACCTTAAGACTTTGCATTCTGTTGAAGTGCAGCTGCTCCTGGGAGGAGCCATTTGTTGTGGATGGCCACAGTTGAGGCCATCCTCAACAACTTTGTGAGACTGTCAGCAACCTAATGAGACCTTGTTTCAAAGTAAAAAAAATAAAAAGGTCTGGGGGCGTAGTTCAGAGATAGTATGTCCCTGGGTCCAATTCCCAGTACCAAAAAATGCAAAAAAGAGGAGTAAGGATGGTGAACAAGGTGTGTCTGCAGAGAGCCAGTCTGGGTAGACTCCAGATCTGCAGATCTGAGAACTGTTCTTTCTAGAATTTTTCTTATCACTTGAACTTCAAATTGGAATGATATTCTCAATATAACAGAAAAGAAATCCTTTAATATATTTGCCAGTGTCCTTAAGCCTCCAGTGTTTCAAGTGACCATTCTTATTTGGTACTCACAAATGTTAGTATTGATTCAGCAATATAATTGCATTTACATTTGAAATTTTAATTTTTCCTATAATATTAAGGTTTCTATAAATTAATATTTGTTTAGTAGGAATTCGTGCATATGGTACACTGCCATATGTTCACTTGAACAAATACGTTTAAGGATAGCATGATGATATTTATAAATAAAAACATAAGCATAAGAGTGATAAGCATTCTTATGGTTAAATATAGAATGACCCCTTGAAAAGCTCATAAATTGGTTTGTTTGGAGCTGATGTAATTGATTCATGAGAGTTGTAATCCCAGAAGTGGGTAAAAAATTCATTGTAATGGAATTACCTGGGTGGTACCTGGTAGGCTGGTAGGGTGTGGCTAGAGAAGGTGGTCCCTGGAGGTACAGCCTTGGAGATTACATATGGATGCTCCTCCCCTCCCCCCTTTCTCTTGCTTCTGACCTCTGTGATGTAAAGAGCAAGTTCCATGTGCTCTTTCTCCACCTCCAACCGCCAAACCTGAGATCCTCAGTCCCAGCATCATGTGGACTGAGCCCATAACTAAGAAAATATTCTTTCTTCCAAGCTATGTGGTCACATATTTATATTATGACTGCAAGAATGCTGATGGACACAAGCATATTGACCCAAATATGGAACAATAGAAAAATTAGATCTAAAATCAAATGATCAGATCTGCAACATACTACTTATATGGATATATTCAGGTTATTTAACACAAACCTCAGTTATCCCTTTGTTAAATCCCTGAGTATCTCTGCTTTCATATGAACATCAGGAAAAGAATAGTGGATGGTAAAATGTCTTATAAGTGAAGCAGGTTTCTGCAAATACAAATCATTATCAAATCAAATTTACTTAGGGCATTTAGAAAATTTCCATGTGGATAGTGTTCGTGTGTGTGTATCAGAGTTCAACAGTTTGAAGCAGCTTTTACTCTCTTGTATTTATTGATGGGGAAATTAAAACTGACAGTAAAGAAATTTGCACAAAGTCATACGAGTAATAAGGGAAGTCTTTGACTTCAAATCCAATTTCAAACAAATTATCAATATACAGATAAAAGCAAAACAAAACCGAAGTTCAAATGATTTTCATTTTCCATGATAGAACTTTTAAAGGCAAAATAATGAAGGAAATCAGGCTAGCCCACCCCAAATATGCCACTTTGTCCTGTGTACTATTTTTTACCTGAACTCAACTGAGTATCAACAGTTGTAGAAAGAAGCTTTCCCAGAACTTTCCTTATCTGACTAATAGCAAAGACTTCTGAGAAAGTTGGACTATCCTAAATCTCCTGTCTGGGGAATTTTATGGACAAAAAGGCAAAAAGTCACCACTGAGATGAATCTGCACAAACAAATCTTACTGAAATACCCTTTCTCTTCCATTAGTTTCACCATATATTTATTTCCTCACTCCTAATAACCCTATAAACCCCAAATTCTCTTTTCTGTTTCCTTGTCACATTTCTATAATTATCACCCTTTGTTTACATGGTGTATAAACTTCTGAATCTAACTGATTCTATGGGCTTTTCCCTCTACAATGATATTTCATATCATTTGATAAAATTGTCTTTAAAAATATCATTATTGTTCCATTTTATCATGAATGACATTTTAAAAATGTGTTTTCAGATTTATTAAATAGACAAAACTGTATACATTCAAGGTATATGACATGATGATTTGATATTCATATGCATTGCAAAATAATGACCAAATTATTTTATTTAACATTAGGGGTATGTGTGTGTGTGTGTGTGTGTGTGTGTGTGTGTGTGTGTGTGTTTATGTGTGTGTTTTGAGAACATGTGTAATCTAAAAATTTAGAAAATTTTAACTAAGCAGCAATATAGCATTGCTATGGCATGAATATGGTTTGTCCCCTCTGAAATTCATATTGAAATTTAATCCCCATTGTTAGGTATAAAAGCTGAGATCTTTAAGACATGCTTAGGGCTCAGTCTCAAGGATGGATTACTTCACTTATGTGACTAAGGAATCAAGTGCAATCTTGAGACTGGGTCTGTTATCTAAGGCAGTTTGACAAAGTGTCAGGTGGTTCCCTGTCTTTTCCCATGTGATGTCCTGTGCTTCCTCTGGACTCTGCCAGCAAGAAGGTCATCATCAGATGTAGCCCCTTGACTTTGGAGCAGAACCTTGAGCCAAAATAAACTTTTTAAAAAAAATTTATAACTTCCTCCACCTATGGTGCTGTGTTATTTGTTAGATAAAGAAAATGGACTTGGTAAGTAGTAATAACTATGGTCATCATACTGTATATTACATCTACAGAATTTACTCATCTTATAACTAAAAGTTTATATACTTTAACTACCATCTACCTATTTCTTCCACCCTGGCTTCTGGTAACCACTGATTTTTTGTTTGTTTGTTTGTTCTTGTTTTACATTACACATATAATGAAACAAATGTTTGTCCTTCTGTGTATACCTTATTTCACTTCATATAATATTCTCCAGGTTCTGTCATTTGTCACAATTGGCAAGATTTCTTTTTTGTTTATTGCTGGAAAATATTAAATTGTATTTCTTGTGTGTGTGTGTGTGTGTGTGTGTGTGTGTGTGTGTGTGTGTGTGTATCATCTTTTTATCCATTCATCTTCAACAGATACTTAAGCTATCTGTATTTTGGCTTTTGTAAAAAGTAATGCAATGAACATGACAGAGCAGGTATCTCCTCAACATACTGGTTTACTTTCCTCTAAATTTATACTCAGAGGTGAGATTACTAGGTGTCATAGTAGTTCCATTTTGAATTTTTTGAAGAACTTCCATAATATTTTCCATGATGGCTGTAGCACCTCGCATCCCCACCAATAGCATAACAAGAGTTTGCTTTTCTTCCTACTCTAGCTCATAATTGTCTTTTTCATAATAGCTATCCTGGCAGGTCAAAATGAGATCTCATTGTGGTGGATTTGCATTTCCCTGATAATTGGTGATGCTTAGCACCTTTTCATATACCTGTTTGATATTTTGTACCTCCTATGGAAAAATATATTTTACAGGTACTTTGCCTATTTTTAAACTGAGTTGTTTTCATTAGTATTGGATTGTTTGAGTTCCTTGTTAATTTTGGATATTGTCTTCTAATGAGACATATGGTTTATAAATATTTTCTCTCATTTTGTGTGTTGTCTTTTCATTTGTTGTTCAGTTCTTTTGTTGTGCAAACCTTTTTAGTTTGAAGTAGTCCCACTCATTTATGTTTACCTCTCTTGCCTGTACATTGGGTGTCAAATAAAAAAAAAAAAATTACCAAGACCAATATCAGTAAGTTTTTCCCTATATTTTCTTCTAAAAGTTTTTATGATTTCAGGTCTTACATTTAAGTATTCCATCCATTTTTTGCTTAATTGTTGTAGTATAAGAGTATAATTTCATTCTTTTTTGTGTAGATAACCAATTTTCCCAGCACCATTTATTGAAGAGACTATCTTTTTTCCCATTGTGTATTCTTGATGCCCATGTCATAGGTTAGTTGGCAGTATGTCATATGTGCAAAGTTTTTTCTTTGTTTTGTTTTGGTTTTTTTCTTCCTTGTCTTTTCTGGGAGTCTTATTCTGGTTTGTTCTTCTGTGCACTACAGTGTTTTGATACTATAGCTTTGTAATATACTTTGAATTTGGGAAGTGTGATGCCTCTAGATTTTTTTCTTTTCTACATCAGTGCTTTCACTATTTAGGATCTTTGTGGTTCCATATGAATTTTAGGATTTTTTTCTTATTTCTCATTTTGTGAAAAAAATGCATTTAAATAATATTAATTATTCCAACCCATAAACATACAATATCTCTCCACTGATTCATGTTTTCTTCAATTTCTTTCATCATCTTACAATTTATTCTTACAAGTTTCTTTGTTGAATTTATTTCTAAGTATTTATTCATTTTAATACTATTGTAAATGGTATTCTATTTTTAATTTTTTGATACTCCATTCTTAGTGTAGAGAAACTATTCCATATATTGATTTTATAACCTATACTTTACAGAATTTGATTATTGGTTCTAGAAGTTTGGTTTTGGTGTTTTGTTTTGGTAGAGTCATTAGGGTTATCATATCTGCAAACTGACAATTTAAGTTCTCTCTGTCTGATTTGAATACCTTATGAGCAACACTTTCATTGTTTTGTTTCTGACCCTGAATTAACCATTGCAGATATTTCTATGAACATTTTATTAATAATAGGCACTACATAAGGAGAACATAAAAATATAATTAACCTAGTTCTAAGTCAAGGAATTTTTTTTTTTAGCCATCAGATTGACAAAAATACAAGAACATTTAAATCCCACAAGGATGTAGGAAAATAAGATAAAACACATTTTACTGTGCATTAAGTGAAAATCATTTTATAAATCTGTCAATGTTAATTACAATTGGGAAATCTCCTAACCTTTGACACCTAAATTTCATTTTAGAGACCCAAGTTTTTTCTATTCCTCTGGAAAACACTGGTATATCACCTAACTTTAAAATACCATCTGTCTTTTATAAAATTATGAGGCTAAGCAAATAATTAAGTATTTATTTAAATTACACTTAATGGTAAATATTAGATCACTATATCCTCATGATATAGTGATCTAATATTTACCTCATGATACAGTCCAAAAGAACTGACTGTAATTTGTTTGCTTTAACATGCTTGTGTTTTAGTTACAGGCATTGGAAGTGGATGCTCTTATAGTCATGATACTGTTACTTCTCAAACCATTGTTTAGGTGTTCAAAAAGAACTGTTTTCACTCTCTCCAAATGGGTCTAATTATGTTTTCATATGTGATAATCGTTTATGAGATTTTCAAAGTGCTTATAAGTAGACAATAACAGAAAAATGAACATCAACAACCAACCAACATCTCAGTGAGTTTATTTTAAAAGGATTTTGAAGCCATTTATAAAAAGCTTATAGAATAATGGTTAAATATTGATACTTTTATATAATTAAATTAATTTTAGCTTTTAATAAATTAGCAAATTAAAAGTACTCAGCTATTTTTCTGTAATTCAATTAATTTTAGCTCTTAAAAATTGGTAAATAACATAATTGTAAATCAGCTTTTCCTTGAGTACAGAAAGAAGCTCCTCTAAGATTGAACTAGATAGATAAGATTTTTAAATTCTTGCAATTTCAGTGCAGATTGTAATTTTTTTTCATGTACTCAAAAAGGCCTTAAGCATATAGACCATTATAAATAGTGAATCAGAAAGATTGTTTGACATAGGGTTATCTCCTTTTCATTCATCTCCCCAGACCCATCTCTTCATGCGAGTGCCCTCTGGCCTTATTTCCATTGGTAATAATCTGTAATTTCTGCTGTTTTCTCTTTTCAATACCACTAAAGAGTCAGATTTTCCTTAGGACATATTACCTATTTATATCCGTTTAGAACACTTTATACCAATCGGCACTTTGGAGCTGTATCTGGCTGTATAACTAGCATTTACAGGGTTTCTGTAGACTTTTATTACATGGTGTGACATTAGATTGATGGACTGTCTCAATCTTATTCTCTGTCAATTGTACACTGATCCGTGACAGCATAATGGATATGTGACAGTGTTTGGAAGGGTGAGAACTACTACAATAACATTTTGGGGAGGATGGATATCACAGCTCCTTTTAATACTCTGCTTAATTTTCCTCTCATATTAAAATTTTTAAGAGCTGCCAACATACGATATGCCAATTTTCTTCATCAGAAAAAAAAATGATACCTGTTTTAGACAAATGGTATTAAGTATGATGGCAAAATAGCTGTCGATCAAGGGGAACTGGGCTATTAGGCATTCCCTGTAGCAAGGATACTTCCAAAGACCCTCTCAGAAGGGAATCATGTTGAGCTCCAGTCTGGGTCAAAGGTTACTACATCTAGAAAGCTCTTCTCTGTTGAGGGAGGAGAAAAGAAGGATTTAAGATTCCCACAGCAGGGAATTACTCAACACTTGCCTGAGGAGATAGTTGAACTTTCCCTCTGAGCAGGCATTTGGAGGCTCTGCCAGGGAACATGTGTGTCTGTGACCAGCCAGAGAGGCTTTTAACCCAGAGAGATTTCAAGTTTATTTACTGTTTCAAAGGTTCCACCACCGTTCCCTCTTGAGAGGCAGAGAAAAGAGAGCAAAAACATTAGCCACTCTTTTCTCCCTTCTGAAATGTCACAAATTATAGCCTTAAGTCTGTGCCCCATTGGTTTTGTTAGTGAGAGAGTTTCCAGGATGTTTCAGGGAAGTGACAGAGAAGAGTCAGTAGCAGAGTGAAAGGCCCTGCAGGGACAGCCTTGGCCCACTGTGGCATCTTTGGTACATGAGCAGGAGGCAACATTTACAGAGCTCCATAGAAGGGCTGGCAGCCCCATTTACCATGATAATAGATACAGGATGTAAAGTCTGTGAAAGGTGGATGTTCTCAGACAAAGGACCATCAGCTGCACTGCACTCTGTTCTTTGTCCAAAAGGGACACTCAATTGAAGGTTTAGAGGCTATTGGTCTGATTTATTTAAACTCTAAGGGGATGGGTCTTCTGAAAGTTGCAAGTATGGAGAATGTATAATATATCTCTGTTGTACTACAAAAGTTCCAAATACACACACACACACACACACACACACACACACACACGAGCATTTTTCTGATAATTTTTATAAATGAGAATAATATATATAATAAAAAGATGGCAGTGGTCCTGAATGTCTTGGTTTATTGGTTCACAGAATAACAAAGGTCTGAGTTCAAAAATTTTCTTCTACATAGGGGGGAGAAGGTCCAAGTCTTACACTAGTATTGAGGGTCCAGCGGCAAAAGGATCGCAAGGCAGTTGTGACCATAACCATGCATCCTATGGCTCAGCAGGATTGTTTCCATTGAGTTGACTCTGTTTCCTGGACCCTCATCTGAAGAGCTGAGATTCTCATAGACTACAAACCTGGTGGAGATGATCAAGTAGGACACTTGGGCTATAGATTACTAAGCTCCCAATACCAAGCACTGTGGCAATAAAGAATTAAGAATGCTCAGAGGAAATGCTAGCTCTGGAGAGGCTGGGTCTGATTCTCTAATAAGGTTGCAGATCCTTCTTCCAAAGGCCAGGCTTCACTTCTCCAGGATCTCACTTCAGGATGACTGCCAGTGGCAGGCTGGACAATCAGGGGCTCTCTTTCACAGTAATGTAAGCCAGCTGAGTTTAAGGTACCTTTTACATGTGTTGGAAAGGAACATACTTTCTAAAACTATTTCTGTGAGAAAGAGCAAGGAGAAATGGACTCTGAGTAGCAATAAACAGCAAACGTAGACTGTCATTCGATGTTACTCCAGTTCCTCCCTCACATGCTACCTTTTGAGTTTCATCCTCTGCCTGATTAATGATTAATCGTCCACTCATTCGTTTAACCAATGAGTGAGTCCACAACAATTATTGAGCATCTACATCATGTGATGGGCTACCACAATGCATTTCCACATGTAAGGAACTTGCACCATGGGGGGGAGAAGAAACGTAAATTTCATTAGCATACTATGTGTATGGGGTTTCATAGTACCAAATTCTATGGCAATACAGGTATGAAGAAAGTGTCACAGAAGCTGGATTTGGACTTTGAGCCCAACCATCTAATTCTTTATGAAGGAATTAGATGCATAAATAGCAGCTTGGGCAGAGGTAGAAGAAGGGATGATGAAGAGGAGAGTCATGGAATTTGAGCCTGGAGAAATGGGCAAGGCCTGGGGTTTCAGCTATGACAATGGGTGTTTCTGCACACTGATCATGCCTAATCCTGCTCAAGCATAGAAAGCCATTTGATGGTGATCCAGAATGGGGTCTACCCAACCCTAGATTGGTTCAACACATTTTTCCCAAATGTCTGCTGTATGCAAAGCACTGGACTAGTATGAATGCAAGCCATGTGACCTCCCACAGAGTCTTCTACCAACTGGAGTTGCTCACAATCATCTCAGGAAACCTCCTTCTCTCTTTAACCTCTGTCCACTTCCTTGGCTCATTGTTTCTCATGATGAGTTTTGAATGACTGGATATATTCAGGCTACATGTCAAAAACTCATGTCTTCATCCAGTCTTAGTTTTCAGATGTGTCTACATTTATAATCCTTTTCAAATTTGCTATCCAGTGTCTAAAGATAAGGTTTTTCTCCTGTTCTCTGGTTTCTTAGCACCTCCTGATGAAAGATACTCAGCTGGTCTATTCATTGGTTACTTGTTTCAGTGTTAATATGCTCTGATTCTTCCTAAGGGAGTCCAAAATAGAGCCTTCCTTCATCTTCTGCCTCCCAGCTTTGCTGCATCATCTCCTGCTCCCTTCTTATTCTCTCTCCCCACTGAAATAGACCACTGACATTCAAAAACACTCAGCTCAACCCATCCTCTCCCAATAGAGAAATAGTACAAAGTACACATTTATTCTAGACTCACATCAAAATACTTCTTTATATGAAAGCAATTCATTCTTTCCCTTATATATCATAACTATGCATTCATTTCTTGAAGTATTGGTATCACTTTTTATATAGGACTGGTCACATGATTTGTGGGGCCTGGTACAAAAGGAAATTGTGGAGCCTTTTATTCACAACACGGGAAAAAAGAGTTCTTCTTATCCGATGCTAGACATCTTTCTTAATTTGCCATAAAGTTTTTTTTTTTTAATTTGCTATTTAATATCACCTTCCTCAGACATAGAGATACTCACAGGTTCTTTCCATTCCTTACAGGTGTGCAGAGCTCCACCCTGAGACTCAGTACACAGGGCATGTGCCTGACTCTCACCTTTCCCATGCCTATACACAGGACCCTGCTGGAGGCAAGTGGCAACAGTGGCATCTGTCCTTGTGTGGATGTGATAACTTAGAACTCTTACAAGAAGCTGAGAGCAATGGCACTTGGCTGTAATCCCAGTACTCACGAAGCTAAGACAGGAGGATTTCAGGTTTGAGGCCAGCCTTAGCAACTTAGCAAGACCCTGTTTAAAATTTTAGAAAGGAGTGGGGGGAGAGGGATGTAAGTATAGCTCAGAAGTAGAATGCCCCAGGGTCAATCTCCAGTACGAGTAAAGACAGACAGACAGAAAGTCATCTTTCTATAAAGCTTGTCCAATAATTTCCCAAGTACAAAAAAAAAAAAAATTAAAAAACCCTCCGCAAGTCATATGTAAACTTAGGACCCTAGTCATAAGTACACATTTCAATGCCCCCCTGGATTTCACTTACAATACAAAAATTCAAAGATAATATATTATTAATAATTTCAAGATGACTTTGATTTGCATTTATCCAATGATTATTAACAGTGAGCATCTCAGCCTTAAAAAAAAAAAAAAGAAAGTTCTACAAAATTCAGCCTTATGGATGAACCTTCAGGACATTTTACTAAGTGATATAAGCCAGTTCCAGAAGGACAAACAATGCAGGATTACAATTGTATGAAACATCTAAAGAAGTCAAATCCATAAACTTATAATGGAATAGTGGTTGCCAGGGGCCTGGGAGAGGGGAAAAGGAGAAATTCTTAGTTAGCAGACATACTGTTTCAGTTAGTCAAGATGAATAATTTTCTAGAGATCGACTGCACAACATTGTACCTATAGTTAACAACAGTTGAAATTTCATAAAAAGGATAAATATCATGTTGTGTTCTTACCTCAATGAAACAAAAATAAAAACAACAAACAAAAAAATAAAATAAAAAACAAGATAGTCACCACAGCACAAAAAACTGGATCCAGCGAGCCCGCATTGGTCCTATGCCCATGGAGCTGGCCCTGTTTGTACAATTCTTTACCCTCACTTTTGCTCTTCTCATTGTCATTATTCAAATACCTTCACATTGACAGATAATCACTCCTTCCTTCTTGTAAAACTTTCTCCACTAGTATGACACTTCATGCCACTGTAGCAGAATTCCATAGATTGGGTGGCTTAAATGACAGAAATTGATCTCCACAGTGCTGGAGGCCCTGAGATTAAGAAGCCAACAGATTCAATGTTTGGCAAGGACTAGCTTCCTAGTTTGCAGATGCTCATCTTCTCCTTGTATCCTCAAATGGGAACAGGAGAGAACAAGATCCTACTTCCTCTTTTTGTAAGGGCATTGCATTGGTTGGGGTTCTCTAGAGTAACAGAACATATAGGAGATGTATATTATAAAGGGGGATTTATCAAATCATCTCACAATGAAAAAAGGTGTAGTTCCAAGTGATTACCTGCATGCGGAGGTCCAGAGAAACCAGCAGCTGGTCAAGGGGTCCAAGAGGTGGAGTCTCAGAATAGAAGCGACACATAATGTAGTTTCAGTCCAAGATGGAAAAGTCAGGAAATTCTCCAGAGAAACGATAGTGAACGTCCAGTCAGAATAGCAAAAAGGGCTGAAGTCTGATATCTTAGGTGAGAGCACGTGTGCTTTCCTCAAGAGGAACCACATGTGCCTCTATGCACCTTCCTCTTCCTTTCATCTGGTCTCCAGCCTATCAGAACAGTGCTTCCTACCTCCAGGGCGGGACTTCCCCTTCAGTCTATCACTCTAGATGCCAATCATCTCATTAACATGCCCAAAACCACATAATCTTAGGTGTTTTGTAATGCAATAAAGTTAATGATCCAGACTCACCATCACAGACATTGATCCAGAAGTGAGAGACCCACCCTCCTGATTGAATTTAACTCTATCTCCCAAAGATCCCACCTCAAAATATCATCACAATGGGATTTAGTATTTCAACATATGAGGTTGTTTTGTGGGGGAGGGAAGGGCTCCAAATATTCAATCCATAACAAGTAGTCTAAACTATTCTCATCAATCCACTACTTTCCCAATTTGCACTGGTTGTTCTTTCTCAGTCTTCTTTTCTGGTTCTCCCCCATCTATCCACTCTGACTGCTAGAATGGCTCAAGCCTCAGTTCTGGGCCCTTTTCTCTGCTTCATTAACTAATCTCAGGGACGTAAACAGCATGGTTCTCCTGACAATGTCCACCTTCACCTCCCTGGTTTAGATTTCTGTTTTGAATTCTGGTCTTGTGTATCATGTTGACATCCAGTAGAGTTCTGAACATCTCTACCTAGATGCCTAAAGTGAATCTCAAACCTAACAAGTCACAGACAGGTTCTCCTCCTCCTCGACATATCTTTTTCCTACAGTATTTCCACCATCTCAGCAATCATGACTCCTCAAGTGCTAATGGCAAAAACCTTGAAATATTCCTTGATTCCTCTCTCTTTTTTCTTTTCTTTCATATTGGATGTTAATTCTCAGTAAATCTTATTGATTTTTATCTTTAAAACACATCCAGGATCTGACCACTTCCCACTGCATCCAGACTACCACCCTGGTAAAGGTATTATCTTTCTTCTGATTATTGCAAATCTCTGTATTCATCTTCTGTACTGCCTCCCCCAGACATTCCAAACAAAACAATCAGTCATTGTTTAAAACATGCCATTTCTCTGCACAGAAACCTCTAATGATTGATTGCTTTCTTACTGGATGTAAAGGCCAAATTCCTTATTAAAACCTTAAGACCCAGGGTGATTGATCCCTGTGCGCTCTCTCTCTGCATACTTCATTTCTGCCATTCTACTTGCCCCACATACCACACCTGCCTCCCTTTTACTTCTCAACCTTTAAAGCAGTTTCCTCTTATTTAATGGACTTCGCACTTGCTGTTTAGGCAAAAAAGACATTTTATAGTCTCCCATAAGTAAAAGATGAGAGTTAAAGCTACCATCAGGTAAAGTTCAATCTGAGTATTCAGCAACACAATGAGGAATCTAGCCCTCAGTACTCAGACATCTCTCCTCAGTGACAGGCCCACTCTCAGACAGTCTTTCCCCAGGAACTTTAGGCTCATCAGCTTAGGGACACCAACAGAAAGTATGCCTTCTTTAGAGCCAACTCTTTTTCTTTAATTCACACAGAAACACACTGAGTTGAATGCCTGTCTCAAAGGGAAAAAAGGAAAAAGCAAGTGGCTAAAATATGTGACACTTTGATCAGCCCAAGTCTGACTTATGTGCTTAAACCTGGAGTCTGTGAGTGCGTGTCAGGAGTGGGTGGGGGGAATCAGAGGAATAGAGACTTGTGCTTCTCAAAAGGAAAAAGATCTCATTTCTCAACATAAAACATATGTCAAGTGAGGCTATTTAATAGAATTTTGTTACTGCTAAGATGAGTTTTTTGAAGAATATTATATTTGATGACACAAAAGGTTCATGATATATGCTAAATTTAAAAACCAGATACTAAATGACTAAGAGTGAGTGAAAGAAAGAAAATGGGAATTCTGAAAGAGAACAAATGAGATTAATAGTTTTTGAGGGAGACAACTGGGTGCAAAGGTTTCATTTTGTTTTTATTGCTTTTTGCTATTGATATTTTCTACCACCATCATGTATCTTGCAAAACCGAAATGGGTGGTTAGGCAAATATATGAGGATGAGCATAGAATGAAGTGAGGTGAAGTGTTCCGAAGCACAGCTTCATAGTCTTGACTTTCTGGGTTCTAACACTGAATGCACCAAATATTAAGCTCCTGCCAGTCACTGAACGTTTCACACCTCGACTTCTTTATCTATAAGGTGGAAACAATAGCAGCCACTTCATAGGGTTTCAATGAGGAATTAATGATTTCTATAAAGTGCAGCATGTGGTCCATAGCAAAGGCTTAAAAATATTATTGTCACCAAGGTTTGGACCTGGGTAGAGGTGAGAAAAAAGCAGAGACATGCTTTCATGTTTTATGTAATGTTATCCGTTCTTACAGAGTGATCACCTTGTAACTTGCTACATCAGCTCTTGGGTAGGCTTTTATAACCAGGGCTGCCTGTTCAGGGTTGACTGAGCAAGGGCGATAAGAGAAAAGAAAACCCCATGGCTTATTTGTACGTTCCTGCCAAGAAGTAATCTAGGGTCTTTGTTCAAACACTAGGAGTATCAGGTTGCTACCTGCCTGTCAGTCATCAAGGGATCAAGAGAGAGATAATTTAGGTGATTTAAGCCATGGCTATAGGCACCCTTTAGGTAATTCTGTAGAACTTTTCGTTTCAGAGAGTTTTTTTTTTTTTTAATTTGCTTCTTTAGTGAAATCTTTTTAACCATCACATAAACCGCCCCAACCACTAAGCTGACACCTAAGTTTTTGTGAAAATAATTTTAACGTGTGCCTATCAGATGAGAAAACAAGAGAGAAAAATGTCACTGGCTGCTGCCTATCAAATAATTGGAGTCCTCGTGAACAGGCCCTAGATGCCCCAGCAGCGTTAAATAAAAGATAAAATGGAAACAAGACTCTTTGAATAATACTGGCTGAAAGCAATTTCCTTCTTGAACTAGGGCACTGCTGATCTGAAAGCCACAAATTTTGGGGAATCATGCAGGGCCTGGGACTTTGATTGTATAGTTAATAAAGGATAAAAAAACTTCATCTCATACAGTTGATGACATGCAAAACAAACTCAAGATGTTCAGTGACAAGAGTCACAAGAATTCCAGATAAAAAATGAAATGGGAGCTAAGGCTGTTCTTCCAACCATTCACAAACTTATATTATACACATAGAGTAACGTGATTTTTCTTTTTCTTTTTCCTCCTCCCCCTTTCAATCACCACACTGGGTTTTGGGCCAGAAGCTTATTTTACATATCAATTCTCAAGACTCCTGAGTCATCTTTATATTACCAAAGACTTATTTCACAATAAAAATTAAATTACTAGAGACTTTTTTTTTTTTTTTTTTTTTTTGGTGGCACTAGAGATAGAACTCAGGGGCATTCTACCTCCGAGCTACACCCCCAGCCCTATTTTTTATTCTTTATTTTGAAACCGAGTCTCACTAAGCTGCAGAGTGCCTCACTAGGTAGCTGAGGCTGGCCTCGAACCCCGATCCTCCGGTCTCAGCCTCCCTAATGCTGGGATTACAAGCATGCGCCACCACGCCTGGCTTTACTAGAGACTTTTTATGCATGGAAAAACCACTCTCTCTAATGGAAAGTATGTTTTAGGAAGTCTCTCCTTCCTGCACCCACACCTTTTGTCCCTGCTCATTTCTCCCTGTGAAGAAAGCCAGTATACTTGACACCATACAAGCCATTTAACTCAAAGCTCCCTGACAGCTCCCATTCTTCCCCAGCATCATAAATTTTGAACTGAAGAGCAAAGAAATATGTTTTATATTTTTAAATGTAGTTGTTCTGTTATAAGCACATTCTTCTGCCAATATTGGTGATGGTAAAAGGTTAATGAAAAAAAAAAAATACGAGGACTGAGCCAGCCACTAAGACTCCAAGCAGAAAGAGAATTGTCTGGCCAGATGATATAATTTCAAAAAGATAAAAGGGGTTAAGACTCCATTTAGTCAAGCACAGCAACAGGACTCAAAAGTTCTGAAAATTAGCTGTGATAGATGTAAGCAAGAGAGGGACATACCATCATTTTCAAAGAAATGAAAGAGGAAGTTTTAGAGGTAAGGCAAAAAGGTGACAGTAGGATGAATCTTCTCCCAGGGGCAGGATCTAGAGCCTCTGCTGCCAGACCATACTCGTAATTGCATAATCATTTCAGAAAAGAATCTAAAAAAAAATTGTCTTAATGTACATATATTTTGCTTCTTTTTTTGCTTATTTCTCGGAATACCTTTGGATATCGTAAGGGTCATTGAACTTTCCATTTCTATTTAATAAAACTCTTCTCTTTATGCTAAAGTCCTATTGATGTGACTATCATCCCACGCTATTAGCAATCACAGAGTATTTATGTTCTGCTTATTATATCTCCTTAATGAAGGGAACTTTGCTATACCTGTGACCTCTTTTTCCCCCCAGATTATTTTCAACCCAGGGTAGGCCTGTTGAACTAGAATCTATTTCTCCTTTGTGCTTGATCAAATCTATAATGGAGGTAGGGGCTTTGTAAGGGGAAATAAAAACCAGTGCTTTGAAAAATGGTGGATCCATTTAAAGGTGCCTTGCCCCATAACTCCTTTAATCTTATCAGGAAATTGTGTTGTTGTTTTGTTTTTTGGGTTTTTTTTTCCCTTGGGAATTATTTATAGGTGGAAATGGAGATTTTATTATACTAACATAATCAGGCCATTCAGGGATAAGGATTCAAGGTCAATGGCCTTTGTGTAATGATCTTCCTTGACTAATAACATCACCTGATCTACCCTCTAGAGATAAGTAATGGAATCCAAAATCTATTTGCTCAGTTTTTCTTGTGAATAAAAACATGGCAAAAGTTCTCACAGGTGACATGTGCTCATTACCAGACATGCAAGAAGGTGATGACTGGTTTATCTTAATTTTGTTTTAAAATTACTTACATCGTTAATGATTAATAGAGATTTGGATACATATCCATCCAGATGTGTGTGTAGTGTGTGTAGGGGGGGATTTGAGTTAATCTGTTCATTTGATAATTGTATTGTAGTTTTTAAAAGTTTTATAAAGAAATGATTTTATGTGACAGAAAATGGTAATCTATCTTTTCTGCAGATTTCCCAAGTAGGCTTTTAAAACAAATTGAATTTATATCTAATATATAAGAATTATGAGAGACTTTCCTATTTTAATTCGGTAAGTGTTTCAACATTAAGAATCCAGTATGATGAGTAAGAAAGGCTATTATCAAAAAGACTAAAAATAACAAGTGCTGGCAAGGATGTAGAGAAAAGAGAATCCTTTTACATAGCTGGTGAGAATGTAATTTAGTAAAACCCTCATGGAACATAGCATGAGAGTTCTTCAAATAGTTAAAAATAGAACCAACACATGATCCCTCTCACTGATGGGTACATAACCAAAGTAAATGAAATTAGTATGACAAAGAGACATTTGCACTGCCATATTCACTGTAACACTATTGATAGCAACCAATAAATGGAAACAACCTAATTATCCATCAATCGATGAATGTTTAAAGAAAATGTGAACCCAGGTATGGTGGTACATGCTTGTAATTCCAGTACTTGAGAGGCTTAGACAGGAGAATTGCAGATTCACAGCCAGCCTCATCTATCTAGAGAGGTCTCCTACAACTTAGTGAAATATTTTTTCAAAATAAAAATAAAAAATAAGGGGGGAAAAACAAATAGTGGCACATATACCCAGGGGAATGCTATTTGGCCATAAAAATGAAATCCTGTCACTTGTGATACCATGATGAAACTAGGGATCATCATGGTAAGTGAAATAAGACAGGCACATAAATACACATAAATACATATAATCTTGCTCTTACAGGGAATCTAAGCAAGTAATTCTCATGGAAGTTGAGAGTATAATGATGTTTATCAGATGATGGGGAGAGCAGGAATGGGAAAAGGATGGGGAAAGGCTGGTCAATGGGTACCCAGTTACAGTGAGACAGGAACAAGAAGCTCTGTTGTGCTATTTCACATTAGAGTGACTGTAGGTAACAATAATGTATTGTATGTTTCAAAAAGTTTGAGGAAAGAATTTTGATAGTTTTCACCATAAAGAAATGATGAATGTTTGAGTAGATTGATGTGTTTAAATGTATACAAATACATACATGTGTACAAATATTGCATGGCACCCCATTCATATGTGCAGATTTTATATATCGGTTTATGGGAGATGAACACAGATTTCAGTCCATTATGTAAATGGGTCAAGGATACTAATCTTCATTGAGAAATTGTTGTGGTTTGGATTTAGAATGTCCTCTAGATCTCATGCGGTAGACAGAAAGCCATGTAGGAGACAGGATTGTGATGCTGAGGGGGCTCCCTAAGGATGTGTCTGGGGACAGTGCTTACTCTGCAGGATGCTGCAGTTTCCTGCTCCTTTCTCTTCCTGTTGCCATGAGCTGATAATAGGATCTCTCCTCTTTTCTTCTTCCTGCCATCATACCAGATCTATAGCCCCTCTCCTGCTTGGCAGCTCATGTAAAATGAACTATATATAAACATATGACTGAAATCATCAGAACTGTAAACAAATAAATTTTCCTTCCTCTAAGTTGTGGTTGTCAGGTATTTAGATCACAGTAGTGAGGGTGCTGACTGAAACAGAAGTTTTAATTATAATAGGGTAAGATAGACCACTCCAAAGGTAGGTGATAATACAACCCCTTGATGGTTAGAGCTATGCCTTTATTATGTTGCACTATTTTTTTTTTTTTTTCGGTACTGGGGATTGAACTCAGGGGCATTCTACCTCCAAGGCATACCCCCAACCCTATTTCTTTATTCTTTATTTTGAAACCAAGTCTCACTAAGTTGCGGAGTGCCTCACTAGGTAGGTGAGGCTGGCCGCGAACCCGGATCCTCCGGTCTCAGCCTCCTGAATGCTGGGATTACAAGCGTGCGCCACCATGCCCGGCTTATGTTGCAATATTTAATTGAGTGGTGGGGTCATTTAGGATTTCTTTCTTATCCTAGGCCAGAATTAGTGCCAATTATTCCTATCTGTGGACACATGATGACTTTGGTAGTTTCTTGGGAAAGAAGCCCAAATCCATGCCACACAGAGTCACAAGATTAGGAAAAGAACAGATGTTAAAAAACGGGGACAAGTTAAATAACCCATTATTTATGGCTATCTTGGGAGTATTTTATTCAAACTTTCCAAACAAATTCAATACTTAGGTCCTTCAGCCATCATAAGAGAAGCAATTTGCAAGAAACTCTATAGGTCAGTGAGAGTCACTGAGGAGGAGTAAACTAGAAACTAGGATTTAGTAAGCAGAGGTTAGAATTTGGGAGTAGAACATTGATTTTTGGTGTACATTTTAGGCTGCATAATTAGAATTTACTCTCAAGAAAACAAATCAAAAGAAATTAGTCAAAAACAAATCACCAAGAAATTAGGGCACTTAAAACCTGAGTGGAGCCATAAATAAGACCAATCATGATTAGTCAATAATTTAGAGTCTCTTAAATTATCCAGTGGGTGGGGGGGGCAAGGTTGATTTTTGAGCTTGAAATAAAGAAATGAGGAGAACAAGCCCAGTGTGGTGGTCTTTAATCCGACTACTAAGAAGCTGAGACTGGAGGATACCAGTTTTCAGGACAGCCTGCAGAAATGTAGAAACCTTGTTTCAGAATAAAAAATAAATAAAAAAGGACTGAGGGTGAAGTTCAGTGGTAGAATGCCTTTGGGTTCAATCCCCAGTAAACACACTCACACACACACACACACACACACACACACACACACACACAAATAAAAAAAAAAAAAGAAATGAAATGAAATTCAGAACATAGCTAGAGTCAAAGGTCAAGAGTGAAAAAACTGAAAATGCTGAAATTGTCAAGTAAACCCAGTGTGTACACGTTTTAATTCTAATGAAAATTGCCACTTTTACCAAATTCTATTTGGCCTCATTAAATTCTATATATAGGTCCCACATTTTTTTTCTTAGTCTAGAAACTCAACAAGTTCTGAATTTGAGAAGAGGAAGTGAAGACCTCTCCCATTGTGTGTTAGTCAGGTTTACATCACTGTGACAAAATATCTGAGAAAAATAACTTGAAGGAGAAAGGATTTATTTTGGCTTATAATTTTACTTCACAGTTGGTTGGCTTCAATGTTTCTGGAACTGTGGTGAGGCAATATATCATGGTAGAAGGGAAGGATAAAGAAAAGTTGCTCATATGGTGGCCAGGGGGAGAGAGAGAGAGAGAGAGAGAGAGAGAGAGAGAGAGAGAGAGAGAGAGAGAGAGAGAGAGAGAGAGAGAGATGCCAGGGACAAATATAGTTGAAGGGATGGCTCCAAGGACTCAAGGACTTTCAACCAGGTTCCACCTCCTATAGTTTCTATGACTTCCCATTATTTCATTCTATTATAAAACCATTGATGGATTAATTCACTGATAAGGTTAAAGCCCTCATGACCCAACTATTTCTTAAAAGCCCCAACAATGAACATTGCTGCACTGGGGGCCAAGTCTTTAATACATGAGCCTTAGGGGACATTCCAGATCCAAAACATGTCATAGAACAACCTCAGTGCTGAGTAATATGTACTAGATTTAGAGAGACAGCCATTCATTGCTTAACTCATTCATTAAGGAATTCTACAAGAAAACAATGGTCTCTACTTCTAAAGCTGGAACTTATGTCATAACAAAGAACTTAGCACATTTCCTGTGTTAGGTTCTCTTGGGGAGGAGACTGAGGTAGATTCTGAAATGAATTAACACCTATTCAAGAGAGAGGCAGGACGCAGGATGCAGGATGTGGCAGAATGAGTAGTTGGGCTATGATGCTGATCCACTCAAAAACCTCAGCCAGTGGCCAGCCCCATGGAGAAACTCTGAAACTAAAACCACCTCCTAAAGTTGTCTTCTCTGGGGCTGAGAAGACCTGGCACTTACCAAATACTTCATGAGTTATTTGATGTGGGCTGATCTCACAGGGGAATGACTTTGTGTGAGGAAGTTCTCTGTAGCTGAAGCCATCCCCGAGGGGACTGCCAGCTGAGCTTCTAACTAACAGCACCCTTAGCAAATGGGGCCAGTGTTTCTTAAAGGGGTATTTGAGCAGCAAGTGCCACTTTGAAGGGAATCTGAGTGGTATCACCGTGGCATCACGATTTCTCTTTCTGTTGTACAAATGCTATGCTGCATAGGGAAAAAAAAAAGTTGTGCGTAAGGGCAGTCTCTTATTGCACAGAATAATTCATTAAGTAAAAGTTATAATTTACGTGGAAACCCGATATTCAATGTTAGTTCCTGCATACATTTTCTTTATATAAATAAGCAGTCACTTAATATCCTCCAGTTTCATCCTTTTTGCTGTAAATGGCAGGATTTCATTCTTCTTTATGTCTCATAATATTCCTTATGCATGTGTTGAAATAGCACTGAACCTCATTAATATGAATCATGCATGCATGTTGATAAAAAATAAAATAAAGAAGGCTTTCTAGTCATTTTTCCCCAAGTAGTAGTAGAAAAGTGCCTTGATCACAGAATATATCAGTTTGTAGTTACATACTTGGTTTTGAAATATGGGAACTGTCAGTTGAGAAAACTTCCAGTCAAGAGAACCTTAGGGAAGCTTTAAGTGTGGAAGCACAGCTGTGTGGTAAACTTCAGGGTTCAAAATACATTTAAGATCCCACAATCCCACTCCTGGGTATATATCCAATGGCAATGAAATCATATTGTCAAACAGACATGTACACTCCCACATTTATAGCAGCACTATTCACAAGAGCTAAGATATGAAACCAATCTAAGTGCCCATCAGTAGATGAATGGATAAAGAAAATATGGTATATACACACAATAGTATACTACTTCACCCTAAAGAATGAAATCCTGTTATTTGCAACTACATGGATGAACATGGAGAACAATATGTTAAGTGAAATAAATCAGGCACAGAAAGGTAAATTCACATCATCTCACTCTTTTGAGTCTAAAAAAGTGAATCTCACACAATTACAGAGTGAAATGTTAGTTACCAGAGGCTGGGGTGGTTCAGAGGAAGGAGGGATGGGGAGATGCTAGTCAGAGAATACATAATTATGGTTAGGTGGGAGGAATTAATTTCAAGAGATCTATTGTATAGCAAGGTGATTATATAATTACAATATGATATATTCTCACAAATGTACAGATTGGATTTTATGCACTCTCACCACAATTATGATAACTGTGAGCTAATGCATTTGTTAATTAGCTAGATATAACCATTCCACGATGTATATATCTGAAAAATATTATGCTGCACACAATTAAAACCTAAACATTATCTGTCAACTTAAAATAAATAACTCTGAAGCAAATTGTTTAAAATACTACAAAATTACCCTTCTTAAATTTCTTTTTTTCATGCAACAAGCAAACAATCTGCATAAGATTTTAATAGTTTCAAATAAACTAGCATCAAGACCCAGGATTTGGACAAAAGGGTCTTAAATTCTTTGTAATTATAATTAGTCTGATAAAAGTTCTACCCTTAAAAGATCATTGACTTTAAATATATATATATATATTTTTTTTTTTCCTGAGAATTCTGTGGTTGCAACTGAAGATCACCATTGCAGAATAGAAGAAAATCTGTTGTCTTCCTGACCAGTGTTTCACCATGTTTGTCAAAGCGTAGAGAATCAGGTAAGGATCTCTTTAAAGGCCTTCCCTGGGCTGAGCTTCTTTGTAGAGTTCTGCACTCCTTAGGGACCACAGGTGACCATATCCTGCCTTGTCTTAGGAAAAATATCTGGGAGAGCACACTGAGCTGATTATATTCAGGACACCCCCCTTTTTTTCTTTATTAATTCCTTATTTAGCTGAGCTATAAATATTATTAAACATTTGCTTATGAACTGTGAGAGCACCATGCTGTTCCACAGATGAGGCTGGTGTGTTTTAATTTTATGCACACTGAAAGTGCTCAGTTTAGTTCCCCTCTCTGCACTCCACATTTTCCTAAAGTCCAGTTACTGGAAAGACAGATTTTCTTCTTTTTTTTTTTTTTTTTTTTTTTTTCTGGTGGTGAGGGAGTTGGTTTGGGGACATGTGTGAGAGTAGGAGGATTATGGGGGTGGATTGGGTTATGACACATTTTCATTTGCAGCTGCTACGACTCCATAGGTTTAATCCAGCCCAGATCTCAGCAGAAACTTAACACCATTCCAGTGACCCTGGAATTGCACTAGAGCCTCGAATTGCCAAATAAGGTAAGTCGTTTGTCATCTGAGTCATAAATATTTACATCTACCAGTGACAAATGTATAAAGAGTGTGGAGTGACTGTGTAATTTCAGCTGCTCTGCTCCAGCCTGTCAGTAGTTTCTCTTATCTCTTGAAAGCCCCAATGACTGATTTCTGCTGGTTGAATAAGAATGTTCTCTCTAGCTTGTTAACCTGCTCTAATTGTTCATTATGCCCACATTACTCACCTAGGAAGTTTTTATTTTCCCTTTAAATTTAGTGCCTGTAACACATACATTTGTTGAGGCTGACCAACATTCAGTACCTTCCTTCCACCCTATGTTGTATCCTCTTTGTCACTGTAAGTCCAAGGGATCGTCACATTTTTTTCCTTCACTTGACTGAACTAATAACTAAGTGATTCAATGTGGCCCCTCCCTCACCCCACCGGTTTCTGCATAAAAGTGACTTGGAGGTTAAGTATTTATGTAGTGTGTCTAAGTACGAGCTTAGACACAGGCTGAGAGTTTCTAAGCCTAATAAGGTGACTATACCACAAAGTGATTTTAATGTAAAAACATTTCCAAGAATGTACATGGAAAAGTCTTTTCAATATCAACTGTCCTGAAAGTGAACATGTAAAGCAGATCCTGTTTTATTCTTCTATCAAAATCTGAACTAAAAAGAAAAATGGGGGGTCAGTTTGATCATGCTGGACTTTCATCCACTAAGTAGTTCTGTAGAGCTCCATGTGTACGTACTTACTAGATACAGAATTCTTAGGATTAACTGTTAGATAAAATGGTAAAAGTATATTTCATTGAATTTAGCATGTGAGATCTAATAATATCTAAAAGTTTGGACATTTCAACTTCAAAGGAAATGAATTTTTGTTTCTGTTTTTGCTATAAGAATGTTTTGACTGATGTTGACTAATGGCACATACACCTTCATCATAAGCACATCCTCTGAGAAAAATGAAGAATTTTCTACAGTGCTGTAGTGGTTTGATGGCTAAAATTCAGTGGCTAAATGATGGGTAGATTTATCAGCCTCTGTTGAATTTTGCCGATAGCAAGAATTTACATATAGCAAAAATTTAAACTGAGCCTCAGAACCAACTGACTTGTCAACTTTTAGAAATTGAAATCACGCCTGAAAATAAAGAATCAACTAACATGACCTTCTAAGTTTCCTAACATTCTAGTCTTGCTGAAGTGCTACACTTCTCTCGCTCCCTTACCCTCCTGTGTACCTTGTTATAATAGCACCATGATGCAATTTGAACTTCTTGGTGCCAGAATCTATTGGTTTGTTCCAAAGTCTCTTAAATTTGACACAACACTTTGCAGATAATTTGAGCATAGAAAATTTTAGTTGAATTGATGAATGAGAAGGGAAGTTAAAAAGGACACAAAAGGAAAGGACCTTAGGACCCAGGGTGTTAGATCTTTTAAAATTAGAACAGACAAGTGTCACAAGTGTCAGGAACTTAGCTCTTCCTTTTTTTTTTTTTTTTTCTTTTTTTAATTGGTGCATTGTAATCATACATCTTTGCTAGGTACAAGCTGATAAAGGCATACATGCACACATTTCTCATTTAACCCTTAGCTCTTTCTTATTTATCTCAGTGTTTGTGTGTGTGTGTGTGTGTGTGTGTGTGTGTGTGTGTGTGTGTATACATGGTAATCACTGATTAGGACAACACTGGTTTTGGTGAAGTGACTTATAAAAGATTAAGCTTGGGTGGATGCAGAGGCAGGGTTGACTTAGTTGGACTTACATATGTAGCCTTAAATTATTTGGAAGTAAGATACCTGAAGTAATAGCCATGCGCATACATAATTTTCAGTAACACACAGCTGCTATCCAGGGCCCAGAAGTATGACTAGTATCTAGCATATAACTACCTGATCACCTCCTGCTCTGCCTTCTATTTTCCAAGTATTGAGTATTACTAATGCTCTCCAGCTGTACCAAGTTCTCCATTCCCACTGGGGCTTAATATCCTCGGTGCTCCAAAATGATCTCTTATTCCTCTCTGCCTGGCAAAACTCCCATTTTTTAAATTACTTGTTTTCAGCTTGATATTCATGTGATTATTAAAGTAATTATTACTATGACTTACAGATCTGATCTTACCAGGATATTTGCTTTTAAAAAGAGGAGTTTGCTAATCCAAATTAATTTCTAATTCTTCAAATATTTTCATTAGAACAGATATTTTAATTAGAAGAATTTCTGGTGGCTATTGTTATTTATCCCTCTCCTGGCTATGTATTCACTGCCATAATTATTCCAGAACACGACATAACGCAATATGCAAGTCAACACTGTGCCATGTCATATGGTCACATCGTGCATTTTCCTATAATACTTAGCAATTATCTTTTCTGCCAAAAATTCTCTTTTTTTTGTGATATTGAGGATTTAACTCAGGGGCATTCTACTTCTTAGCTACACCCTCAGCCCTATTTTTTATTCTTTATTTTGAAGCAGAGTCTCACGAAGTTGCAGAGGGCCTCACTAACTAGCTGAGGCTGGCCGCAAACCTGTGATGCTCCTGTTTCAGCTTCCCAAGTGTTGGGATTACAGGCTTGCACTACTCCACCTGGCTTCCAAAAATTCTTAATAAAGTTAAAATTATTGTTAACTGAATATAAGAAGCTTCAAAGAATCAGTATTCAAAAAAGGAGTCACAATGGATGTGTGTCCAGTGTCAGAAACATTTGTGGGAGGCAGACAATTTGAGATTAAGACATGACCTTGAGGTAGCTTTTACGTCTTGCCATTTTCTTATCTGTAAAGTGGGAATAAATGGTGTTGCTGTGTATTTGTAGGAAGTAATATATGTGAAAGTGCTGAGTAAACAAGCACCTCAAAAATATAAAAACATTATCAACAAATAGTTTAAGTAGAACACTTGAGCTACAATCATTATTCTTGAACCTGTGTTTTCTCCTTAAAGAATGAATCTTCTGAAAATAAAGTATGATAAATGTTCTATTATTTTAATAGGTTTTGGTCTTTCAAATATAATTTGGTGTTGTGATGTCAAATAAACAATCATTTTCACCATCTTATTCTGGTTCTCAGGCATTTTTTTTTAAGCTTCAGAATAGTGGGAGGAGGGATGTGTGGGGTGCAGGAAGAAATAATAAATTAGTTGGTGCACAAAAGGCAGGAGTAATAATCAGAAACTCTCAAAGGCAGTCTCAGCAGTAGTTTTTCAACCAATGGACCTTGAGAATGTCACTGAAATCTCCCAGAGCCTTGATTTTCTCATTGATGGAAAGGGGATAACTCAACCATTTATTTGTTCAAGAAATATCTTTAAGCACTTCCTATGTGTTTAGCATCAGCAATGCAAAACATAAACCCTGCTCTTGCCCCTGATGGCTTACCTGCCCTGTCTACTTCACAAGCATTTTGTGAAGATCAAATTAGATATATAAGATGTGACATGGTAAGAGGAAAACTGTCCATAAACAGATATAATGAAGTCTACATCATGCAGAGGGGCTACTTGTGAACAGTGGTGTTCAATGTGTAGTGAACATATGAAGAAAGGAGTAGGTACTCAAATGTCCAAAAAAGGGCTTGCCAAGTAGGTCAATGAAGGTATGCCATGTTTTGTTAAAATAAACAAAAGACTTAAATGCAAAAATGTTGAAAGTATCAACACACAAATGTCTTCCTACTTTTCCTTTCTCTAACCCTAGAAAGGCAAATATCAATAACAATAGTGGAGATTATATTTGAATAGTGATGGATTTCTTTTTTATTTCATTTGAATATTCTCTAAACTGAATTATCTAAATCTAAATGGTCACCTGCAGCTTTACAAAGTCCCATTTCAGCTTCTCTGAAAGGTAAAATCAATGGGCATGCACAATGACACATTTCTCTGTATAAAAGTTTATTTAAATCATGAGTCTTTAGTAAACTAGGTTAGAACTTATGATCATATATTTGAAAGCCTCAAGTTTGAATTGAAGGATTTGCAATTCATTATTAAAAATCAGAGATATATTTACAGCTGTGTCAGGTGAGTGAGTAAGAGATGACCAAATACCTTTTGGTCTGAGTCATAGGTTTAGTTATGAAATCAAGTTCTGTGTGGGATTGGTTGGACACATTTGTGCTTGCCCATTTAGAAGCAGGCTGATTTTTTTTTTTAAAACTAATGTTCCTCCTCTCATTATTGCCCTTGAAAGGATGCAACAGTTCCAGTTACATGTGTGTATGGACTGTTTCTACATTGAGTTGAGTCATAATATTGTCTCACTTTTTTTTCAGAGAAGACTTATACCTGCTTTAATACAACCGATACCTATTCTGTGTATTAAAAAAAAAAAAAAAAAAAAAAAACTAGATCAGAGTGTCATGAAGAAAACATATTGCATATCCAGAAACACCTAATCAGGTTGCAGCTAGAAGGTTGAAGCTTGAAAATATTAGTGATACAAGAAATGTCTTTGGGAATATCTTCATCTTATATACATGTTTTTTCCTGAAGTGCTTCATTATTCATATATTATGAACTGTTCATAGGACTTGGCTTAGATCCTCTCCTTCAGGCACTTTGGTCTCCAGTGACCTGTTAAAATGGTCTTAGCACATTCACAAGGCTTTTCATTGCGGTCCAGCCTGTTTGTAAAAACGATCCATCAATATCATGTTCAGATGACAGTCTATGCAGAACCTGCCTTTGCTTAACCAGCTTGTCTAATGCTGAGAGCACAAAATTCTATCCAGGAATGACATCTTGAATAAGTTTGGATTGGGGCATATTGCATTCTTCTTCAAGACTATTTTTTTCTTCTCTTCAGACATTTCCTTGCTTTTACAAGGCTATAAAAATAAGAACACATTTTTCTTTCCTTTGAAATAATGTTGGCCCTAGTTTTGCTCTTCTCTGGGGTGCAAGATAATTAAACCTGCATGCAAAGAAGGAAATATTTACAAAGTCATGATTTTGATGTCATATGCTATATTCAACCCCAATATGTATGACAGCCCATCCAACCTCTGCTTGTTGACATCAGCAGAATTATCTGGGCTGACATTTATGGGGACAATCATTTATAGGAAGTTATGATTTCTTCCAAAATAAGAGGCCATGCAGTTCTCCAGGTTCTGACTGATTCCTATCTGTGCAGGAGAAGACATGACTAATTAGACTGAATTAAAAAAATAGCCCAGAAAACGTCAGTGACAGATACACACTACATGTATTAGTTCTAGCCCAGATGCTGAAGATGTAACCTCTTCCTTTCCCCTTTGAAACCCTTAATTGAACTTCAAGTTGGGTTTGAGTGTAGTTTTTGCAAACTTTTAATGGTTTCAAAGATAAGAATTCGCTTTTTATTCTTTTTAACTTTTCCACCCCATTAGTAATCTTTTCCTCTTCTGGGGTAGGCAGAGCTGACATACAGCATGTGCCTTTTCCCTAGATGAGATGTTGTTGAAAGGGGCCCCACCACTTCCTCTCTGCCTTCAGCACCCTTCACCCTGTGCCCTGCATGGCTATGTTCACAGCAGTTAAAATGCAAAGCAACCCCCAAAAGTATGATTTCACATGCAGAGGAAATCCAAAAAGAATATAAAATATTGTTTGCCATACATCTTTGTGTTCCACAGTAATCCTGACTGTTTATTCTACTCTTATAGGATAGAAACCTGCAAACAGCTAACTTAACTTGTCAAACTTAGTAAGAGTGATAGCACACTTACATTTTTCCTTTTGGAATGCCTAAGGGTAATTTATTCAACTATAATCATCCCTAACTTTTGTGAACCTATATGCCAACCTTTGCATTATATACATTTAGAATTGCACCTTGGGCTGGCAGTGCGGCTCAATGGTAGAGTGCTTCCCTAACATGTGAGGCCTTGAATTCAACCCCCAACACTACAAAACATTTATGTAGAATTTTACCCTATACTTAATCTTCTTAATGGCCCTATGAGGAATGAGCGATTATTATGTTCATTCTACAGTTATTGAAACTGAGGCTTGGATTATTTTTTCTGTAATAATAGAGTAACCATAGCAGAAAGGAAACTCTGTCTGCCCCGCTATTAAATGTTGTATTACCTTTGACCCTTAGCATCATGAAGGGGGAAATAACTACCTCTTTTCTTATCATCATTTTCTAAATGATGGCCGTAAGACATGATGATGTTTATTCCTTATTATTTAGTAGCAGAACTCATACCTGAATGTGTTCATCTCCTAACATCCACATCCTGGACAGACAATAAGCCTTCCAGTTACAGGAGCAGAACCGTGAAGGAACAATCCCACTAAAGATAACAGAATCCTGCTTATGTTCAGGTTTAGATCTGACCACTATTTTACACTTGACCTGACAACAAATAGGTACTTATCTCTTCAAACATATTAAGATATAAAAATCTGAAATTCAAGGATTTGAAAAGCTGAGCCCCACTTTAACTTGAATTGTGTAGTTCCATGTATTGCAACTATACATGAATGTTCTTCTCTTGTCATATATCTTTAATCTTCCCTTTCCGAAGATTATATGTGCATTTTTCATGGAACTATTAACCATATTACTGCCCCTACTCTTTCCTTTTTCTTACTCTTATGAGTTAATACCATTATAATTATTTGTGTGTGTGTGTGTGTGTATGTGTGTGTGTGTGTGTGTGTGTGCGTGTGTGTGTGTGTTATTAGGGATTGAACCTAGGGGAATTCTACCTCTAAGCTATACCCTCAGCCCTATTTTTTAAATTTTGAAACAGGGTCTCATTAAGTTACAGAGGGTCTCACTAAGTTGCTGAGGCTGGCTGTGAATCTGTTATACTCTTGTCTCAGCCCCCAAGTACTGTGATTACAATCCTGTGCCACCACGTCCCGAGAGTTTTCATAATTGTATTCTGAAGGAGATAGCTGGAGTTTACAGAGGTAGGATAAAATGTTTTACTTTTGTGTGTGTGTGGTAGGGACTGAGTCCAGGGGTATTCTACCTCCAAGCTACACTCCAACCATTTTTATTTCTGTTTTGAAACAGGCTCTTGCCAGGTTGCTGAGGGTGGCCTTGAACCTGGGATGTTCCTGTCTCAGCCTTCCAAGTATTGGGATTACAGGTGTCTACCACCATGCCTACCTTGTTTGAATTATTTAATATGTAATTCCTTTAGGAGAAAGCAGCATGGTGCTATAGGGATAATGAGTTGGGCTGTAAGTGAGTCAAAGGTCCAAATCCCATTCTGAAAGGAATTAGTAGCATATACTTAGCCAATTCCTTCCACTTCTCTAAACAGCAGTTTCTTCACTTAAACAACAACAAAAAGTGGGGTAATAATATACAACTCATTGAATTAAAGACTCAAATGTGGTCGTGTCAAAAAAGCAGCTAACACATAATAGAATCTCAAAAACTTAGTTTCTTCTCCTTTATTTTTTTAAAATTATAATTGGTGCATTGTAAACATACATCTTTGTAAGGTACAAGCTGATAAAGACATATATGCACACATTTCTCATTTAACCCCTTCCCAAGTTCCCATCCCTCTCCCTCACCCTCCCTCCTTCTCAAGTTCAGTTTAGTGATTGACCTTGATATATTTGTGAAAGTACAACGTGTGCATTAGGGTGATGCCCCCCCCCCCCCGAGTCCATCCCCTTCGGTTAAGTCCACTTCTTTGCTTATTGAGGGTCTCTCCTTTTTTTTTTCTGGAGACCCACTTATGCCCTATCTTCTCCCTAGCATCCGCATATTAGGGAGAACATATGCTTTTTTGCTCTTTGTGACTGACTAATCTCACTTAACATAATGTTTTCCAGTTGCATCAATTTCCTGGCAAATAACATGATTTTGTTCTTCTTTATGGCTGAGTAAAATTCCATTGTGTACATATTCCATAGTTTTGTAATCCATTCATCTGTCGATGGACATCTTGGCTGCTTCCATAGTTTGACAATTGTGAATTGTGCAGCTATAAATATAGATACACATGCATCAGTCTGAAAGTTTGGTTTCCATTCTTTTGGGTAGATACTCAGAAGTGGTATTGCTGGATCATATGGTAGGTTCATTCCTATTCGTCTGAGGATCCTCCATATTGTTTTCTAAAGTGGTTGCACTAGTTTGCAATCCCACCAACAATGTATTAGGGTTCCCACTTCTCCACACCCTCGCCAGCATTTGTTGTTGTTTGTGTTCTTGATGATTGCCATTCTGATTGGTGTTAGGTGAAATCTCAAGGTAGTTTTGATTTGTATCTCTCTGATTGCTAATGATGTGGAACATTTCCTCATACATTGGCCATTTGTATTTCTTCTTTTGTGAAGTGTCTATTTAGATCCTTTGCCCATTTTTTGATTGGGTTGTTTGTTTTCTTACCTGTGATTTTCTTGAGTTCTCTGTATATCTTTGTTATTAGACCTCTATCAGAAGAGTAGCTGGCAAAAATTTTCTCCCACTCTGTGGGCTCTCTGTTGAGGTTCATGATAGTTTCCTTTGTTGCACAGAAGCTCTTCAGTTTAATGCAATCCCATGTAATGATTTTCCTTTGAGTTGTTTGTGCTCTTGGGGTCTTCTTGAGAAAGTTTTTACCTGTACTTATGTGTTGAAGTATTGGTCCTATGCCCTCTTCAAGGAGTTACAAGGTCTCTGGCCTGACTTCCAGGTCTTTGATCCACATTGAGTTGACTCTTGTGCAAGATGAGAAAGTGGGGTTTATTTCCATTTTCCTGCATATGGTTAACCAGTTTTGCCAACATCATTTGTTAAAGAGGATGTCTTTTTTCCAGTGTATATTTTTGGCTCCTTTGTCAAAAATCAATTGACTGTAAGTACATGGGTCTCTTTCTGAGTCTTCTATTCTGCTCCATTGGTCTGTGTGTCTGTTTTTGTGCCAATACCATGCTGTTTTTATTACTGTGGCTTTGAAGTAGAGTTTGAAGTCAGGTATTGTGATGCCTCCTGCATGGTTCTTGTTGCTAAGAACTACTTTGGCTATCCTGGGCTTTTTGTTATTCCAGATGAATTGATTTTTCTATGTCTGTGAGGAGTGACCTTGGTAATTTCATGGGTATTGCATTGAATCTGTAGATCACTTTTGGGAGGATGGCCATTTTGATGATACTTATTCTGCCTATCCAAGAGCATGGTAGATCCTTCCATCTTCTAAGGTCTTTATCGATTTCTTTCTTCAACTTTTTATAGTTTTCCTTATGGCGTTCTTTTACCTGTTTGGTTAGGTTTATCCCTAAGTATTTTATTTTTCGGGGTGCTATTATGAGTGGAATTGTTTTCTGGATTTCTTTTTCAGTGGATTTATGGTTGGCATACAGAAAAACTTCTGATTTTTTTAAGATTGATTTTGTATCCAGACACTTTGCTGAATTTGTTGATCAGTTCTATAAGCTTTTCGGGTGAGTTTTTTGGGTCTTCTAAGTATAGTATCATGTCATCTGCAAAAAGGGATAGTTTTAGTTCTTCTTTCCCTATTTTTACCCCTTTGATTTCTTTCTCTTGCCTTATTGCTCTGGCTAGAGTCTCAAGTACTATATTGAACAGAAGAGGTGATAATGGACATCCTTGTCTTGTTCCCGTTTTTAGTGGGAACTCTTGTGGTTTCTCTCCATTTAATATGATGTTGGCTGTGGGCCTATTTTATATTGCCTTTATGATGCTGAGGTACGTTCCTTCTATTCTGAATCTCTGAAGTGCTTTTGGCAGGTATGGGTGTTGGAGCTTGTAAAATGCTTTTTCAGCATCAATTGAGGTGATCATGTGATTTTTGTTTTGATTCTGTTTATGTGGTGTATTACATGGATTATTTTTCGTATGTTGAACCAGCCTTGTATCCCTGGGATGAACCCAACTTGGTCATGGTGTATAATTTTCTTGATGTGGTTTTGAATGCGCATTGCTAGTATCTTGCTTAGCAGTTTTGCATCTAAGTTCATCAGTGATATAGGCCTATAATTTTCTTTTCTTGAGCTGTCTCTATTTGGCTTTGGTATTAATGTGATGTTGGCTTCATAGAATGTGTTAGGGAGGGTCCCATTTCTTTCTATTTCACAGAATAGCTTGAGGAGTATTGGGATTAGCTCTTCTATAAATGTTTTATAAAATTCACTTGGAAAACCATCTGGTCCTGGGCTTTGTTTGATGGTAAACTCTTTATTGTTGTTTCTATCTCTTTGATTGCTATTGGTCAGTTTAAGTTTTCTATATCTTCTTGACTCAATCTAGGGAGGTTATATATGTCTAGAAATTTGTCAATTTCTTCTAGTTTTTCCATCTTTTTGGAGTATAGTTTTTCAAAATAGTTTCTGATAATCCTCTATATTTTCACACTGTCAGTGGTAATATCACCTTTTTCATCTCTTATTTTGGTAATTTGGGTTGATTCTCTCTTTCTTTTGGTTAGGTTGGCCAATGGTTTATCTATCTTGTTTATTTTTTCAAGAAACCAGCTTTTGGTTTTGTTGACTTTCCGTATTATCTTTTTATTCTCTACTTCATTAATTTCTGCTCTGATTTTCATAATTTCCTGTCTTCTACTAGCTTTGGGTTTGGACTGTTCTTGTTTTTTGAGTGCTTTGAGCTGTGTCATTAAGTTATTTATTTGGTGATTTTCTGTTCTTCTTATGTGGGCACTTAGTGCTATAAATTTTCCTCTTAGTACTGCCTTCAAGGTGTCCCAGAGATTTTTATATGTTGTGTCTCTATTTTCATTGGTTTCTAAGAATTTTTTAATTGTTCCCCTTACTTCTTCTATGACCCAATCCTCATTCAGCAATGTGGTGTTCAGTCTCCATATGTTTACATATTTACTTTGGGTCTTGTTAGAGTTATTTCTAGTTTCACTCCACTGTGTTCTGAAAAGATGCAGGGAATTATGTTACCTTTTTTGAATTTGCCAGTGCTCTCTTTGTGGCCCAGAATGTTGTCTTTTTGGAGAAGGTTCCATGTGCAGCTGAGAAAAATGTGAATTCAGCTATAGTTGGGTGAAAGAGTCTATATGTGTCTAATAGATACATTTGATTTATGGTATTCTTTAGGTCTGAGGCGTCTCTACTGACCTTTCTTTAGAAGACCGGTCTAGAGATGTGAGAGGAGTATTGAAGTCTCCCAGTATTAGTGTATTGGGATCTACGTGAGTCTTTGTATCATACAGAGTATGTTTTATGAAAGTGGCTGCACCTATGTTTGGGGCATAGATGTTGATAATTGTTATTTCGCTGGATTATTCCTTTTACTAGTAAAAATATGACCTGGTTTGTCTCTTCTGATAAGCTTAGGCTTGAAGTCTAGTTTATCTGATATCATGGTTGCTACTCCTGCTTTTCATCGAGTTCCGTTGGCCTAGATTCCCTTACTGCAGCCCTTCACCTTTAGTTTTTGGGAATCTTTGCTTGTAAGGTGTATTTCTTGCAGGCAGCATATAGATGGATTCTGTGTTTTGATCCATTTTGTGACCTTGTGACTTTTTATTGGGGAATTGAGACCATTTATATTCAGTGTGATTATTGAGAGATGATTTTTAATTTCTAACATTTTGAATTTTGACTTCTGTTTGCAGTAGTGTTTGTTCTTTGCTTAGTTGTTTGCTTCTTGGAAATTATTGTTTCTCTGGTTCTGAAGTTTATTTGTTAGTTCTTCTTTGTAGTTAATCTCTTTGAGTATTTTCTCTAATGCTGGTTTGGAAGATATAAATTCTTTCAGTTTCTGTTTGTCATGGAAGGTTTTTATATCCCCATCAATTTTGAGACAGAGTTTTGCTGGGTATGAGAATCTTGGCTGCAAGTTATTTTCTTTCAGAGTTTGGAATATGTTACTCCAGCCCCTCCTGGCTTTCATGACTTGATTTGGGAAGTCTGGAGTGATTCTAATTGGTTTGCCTCTAAATATCACTTGGCCTTTTACTTTTGTTGCCTTTAGAATTCTCTCCTTAGTCTCTACATTAGTCAACTTGATTATTATGTGGCGTGGTGAGCCTCTTCTTTGGTGTTGTCTTGAGGGAATTCTGTATGTTTCCTGTACTTGTGTGTCAACTTCTATTTCTATGTTTGGAAAATCTTCTAATACTTCTAATCCCTCTTCTATACCTATTATTCTTAGGTTAGCTCTTTTAAAATTGGCCCAGATCTCTTCGATGTCCAATTCATACTGTCAATTTTTTTTCTAAATTACGTACTATAAATTCATTTTTGGTATGGTCATCTTCTAAGAGTGATATTCTGTTTTCCATGTGGTCTAATCTATTGTTTATAGTTTGTATTGATGCCTTCATTTCAGTTATTGCATCTTTCACTTCCTTTAATGCTTCTCTCTGGTTCCTTTTCTGGTCTTCAGATTCTTTGTTTATTTGTTCCCTCATTTCTTTCCAAGTTTCCCTACATTCTTTCTGAAAATCTTGTATTATTTCTAGTATTAAAGACCTGAATTGTTCTTCTGGTAATCTCTGCCATTCTGGGTTGGTAAGACCTATTATTAAGGGGTTGTGGTGGCTCATTGTTTCTTTGCTATTTTTCTTTCTCATGGTTATCTTATTCTTAAATTTCTATCTTTGCTGCTCTTGCAAGTTTTCTCGTCCAATCTCTGCAGTGGGGGTTTAGAGGTGTCTGCTGGTATATACAGGGACAGGTTGTGTTCAGTGGTAAGGGTTGCGTGAGAAGTCACAGTGATGAATGCAAGAATAGGGTAAAGTAGAGAGTATGGTCCAGTGGAGTAAGAAGTTGAGTGTGATGAGGTGAGATATTGTAAAGATTAGAGATGGTATATATGTCGGGGAATTCTGGTTTTCAATATAGAGTTTTGAGTGTGGTAGTATGAGATGGTCTTGATATGAGACAGGAAAAAAGAAAAAAGAAAAGAGAGGAGGAAAAGTATTGAGGAGAGAAATATAGATGAGAGAGAGGGAGGGAAGCTTGTAAAAGGGATAAGGAGGGGATTCAACAAACTAAGCAAGAAATAACAAAGCAACCAATCATCCAAACAAACATAAATAAATCAAGGCAATACAAAACGAAAACAGATAAAACATAACACAAAAAACCAAAACATAACAAAACAAAAGTGCACTGGGTTCTTCCCGCACTTCTGGTCCTATCTAATTGCTAGAAGGGTGGGTGACTGAGTCTGTCCTTTATATAGGGCCCCCCACACCCCGGGGGTGCAATCCAACTTACAGATTCCTGCTGCTCTGGCTCTGGTGGGAGGGGTGAGCTGGGTGACCTAGGCGCAGGCTTAAAATGTTTGTCCCAGGTGTTCTTGATCCACCTGATTATAGTGCGGAGTTCCGTAGTTGCTTACTCCACCTCTGAACGCTGGGGGCGCGGGAGGTCGATGAAGGTTTGGGTGGCTGGCAGAACATTGTCTGTGAGAATGGTGGCACGCAAAATGACTGCCACAAGTTTGTGGCGCACACTGGCTTCCTTGGTCTCCCTGGGTTCTGTTCAGCTGCTCTCATTGCCTTGTTCACTCTTCTGCCACTTTGCTCCTCTTTCCTTTCATTAAGAAGCTGTGTTTGCAGCAGTTTTGGTTCAAGCTCTGCGGTGCAGTCGATCCCTGTTTCAGCTCTAGAGAGGTGAGCTGGGGTGGCCCTGCAGAAGTTTACGCTGGTCATCCCACGCATTCCAGTCACTGTGGAAGGTGCGGGATCCACCGCCTGGATAGGATGTGGAGTTCTGGAGTCGCTCACTCCATGCCTGGTCGCTGGTCCTCAGCTGTGTTAGCAGACCCCGGTGTCTGACTGATTGCCGCGGCTCCTGGCCTGGCTTTACACCCAGCACAAAGCTGCTGCGTGGTCAGGGTCCTTTGCTCTCCCTGGTTGGCTCTCTGCTAGTTCGTAAGTACAGAGATTAAATTTTTGAATGTATCTCTGGTATTTTTAGTTGTGGTTCAAATTTTGCTTTTTTGTTGCTTTTTTCCTTCTGTTAAGAAGCTGCTTTTATGGGAAATTTCACTCGTCTCACAGATTGAGTAGGGATGTTTCACTCAGATGCCATCTTGAATCTCTGACCATTTCTTCTCCTTTAAATTCTGTTAAAATATTTAAGAAATATTTGTTGCCAGTCACAAGATTTTTAGCTCAAGAATTTGTTAAGGTAAAATACAGCCTAAGTAAATCACTTTTTGTCTGATACTTTAAAAATGGGGAGGATCTGATCAGGGATTCAAAACGGAATGAAGCAATTTAGCATAAAGATCTCCTCTTTTCCCAGTTGCCGCCATACCTATGAAAAACCCAGGCTCACTAAACAATAATTCTGTTTATTTACAAGGTATTATCATTTTGGAATAAAGGACAGTCAGGAAATAAGACAGAGTGAGATAGGGTACTACTGACAAAAGGAGAAAGCTCTCTCTGGTTTATGACCACAGGAAATCTGAGTTGTGTTATTGGAGTTCAGGCCCAAAATCTTTTTTATGTACTACCAATGGATACATCTCCCTTGAGCACATCATTTCATCAGAGATAGTAAGGAGAGAATTTGAATTATAATAAAATTGTTTGAACTAAATGTTAATATATTAACAACCATGTAAGCTAAACATTTGAAATTTCAGTGAATGGTATCAGCCAGAAAGATAGGAGGAAAAATAAATAATGAAACATTGAACTTCTATATTTAAAAGTTTAGCTGATGTATTTCCTTACAGCTACCTCTTAGCCAACAACAATAATAAATTGCAATGAACTCTTATAGCCCTCTTACAGTAAGAATCATTACCCTTTCATAAGGCTAGAGCTGAGATTGAAGGGGTGAACTTTTTGTTTGTAGTTTCAGTGAATGAACTGAATTTTGCCAAATACTAGAAAATACATTCCTTTTCTGAATCAAAGTATCATTCTAGCTATTAATATCCCTGACTCTAATCCCTGCTTCTCAATGTTGATAACCTCAGAGGAAAGGTAAAGTTATAACTGATATCTTTTTTTTTTTTTTTTTACAATGTGGGATTCAATTTAAATCTCTACTTTAATCCTTATAAAAATTATAAGTAAACTTTATCAGTTTAGGAGACAGAAGAGTTTTTGGAAATTATTTTCTAAAGAATTATTTTACCAGTTATTTATAGAAAGTGTTGAGTTACTAAGCTATTGTTAAGATAGTACTAAAAGTTGTATTATTTTGAAATAAAATTAGCAACATGGAAAATTAGTCCTCATTCAACTCTACTTGGTCATGTCATCAAATATATGGTTTCTTCAAGGCAAATATTCTTTCACAACTTTATGCTGCACAGTGAGCTTCAAAGGTGAGTAGAAAATTTATTAAGTGAGATATGATTCTTCTCAAAGAAAAGGTAGTTTATGCATCCATCAGTATAAGCTAAATTTTGTTGTGATAACAACTCCAAAAAGCCCAATGTTCCAACATAATAGATGATTTTCTGCTCAAGATACAAGAATAAAGCAGGTCTATCGGACACTGTTCATCACAGCAATTCAAAGAGGGTCCTCATTTCTTAGGTGTTTTTTCTCAATATCTACTGCCACAATAACTGTGGTAGGTTGAAGAAAACATCATCTATCACACATTGGCTCAAGGCTTCCACCTGGGAGAGACATACATCACTTATGCTCATACTTCATTAACCAAAGCAAATCTTATGGCCAGGTTCTATTTAAAAGAAGATGGGGGGAGCACAATCCTTCATGTGCCTGAAGGAGGAAGAAGTCTGTAATACATATGAAATGCCCTAATGCCTAGCAAAGCAGATATGTCAGAGTCACTTAGTGGGTGGCTTGGTGCCATTTACTTTGCCTCTAGTAAAGAGAAGTCAAGAATCTACTTCAAAAAAAAGCTTAACTCCTTTGTGTCAGATTACAGGGGGTTGCCCTTCAAGTTTCTGCAAGATGCCATATTTAATTTGCCATGTCTAGGACATGAAATTGTTTTACCTCGTTGACCAAGCTTTCTATGACTGAAAGCATCTAAATCTGACGCACTGGGAGAGATTTTGAAGTCACATTTTTCAAAATATTCTGGGAAAATGTCATTTACTTAGGTCTCATGAGATCCTCCTTATTCTATCACTGAACTTCATTTTGACTGGCTTGCCAGTAATGGGATAAGGCATGAAGGCATCAAGGACCAGTATTTCATTATCTTTTTGTTATATATTCTCTTCTTACTCATGGAAATGATGAAATTAATAGCCAGAGATAATTACTTAACTTGCATTAGAAGCAATTTCTGGAATAATTTTCTAAATTCAAATATAGGAAATATTTATATTTTAATGTAAAAATAACATTGATATTAAATGACAGGAAAACTTGGTTACAGGCAAGATTCAGTATCCATTAAGGAGAAGTGTATTGGTAGAACAACAGACATAGAAAGGAAACCAAGTACAGTAGAAATAAAAATATTTGGTGTAAAATTATACCTAAAAATCATCTATTTGTACTAATAATACTTTTTAAAAATGAAGGAAATATTCGTAATCTATATATATGGAAAGTTTTTAGTTAGCCTTCATAATTTGCATTCTCGTTGTAAGGCTCCTCATGTCATAAACAGAAAACAACTTCGAATTGCTAAATATGAACACAAAGTAATGAAGTGAGAGTTAATGGCAAAAAAAAAAATAGCCAATATCCCTATGAGAAGCTTCTATTTCTGCTTTTCCCAAAAGAATAATATTGAATGTCATGTAACAATTTTGTCCCTCACTCTCAAACATATGTGATTATGTGAAAATGACATATTCCTTTATCTAAGATTGCTGACCTGTTTTTGGATGCAATCCAAGACAGCTTTGGGTATTAAAAATTTTATATATAACTCTTAGCAAGGCATTAAAAGATTGATAATAAGATAGTGTTTGGTCAGAAGGACTTGAAACTCTCTAATACTATCTTAGAGTTATCACCTTTCTCCAGAAAGGGAATCCACTAAAGGGAAATATGTGCACATAAGACAATGCTTGCAAATTAATATTACCCAGAGACTATTGCTCAAAACCCCAATGTAGAATTTCTATGAGATCAATAGACATGTTTTTTTCTAGATGTTTTCTTCTAGAACTCTATAGAAGAGGATCTGAAGTGAGCTCAACTGTTAATTAATCTTTTTGCCAATAAAACCACATGATAATAATGAAAGGAAAAAATATGAAGATAGGAATTTCTGATTTGGGTAGGTCTTTGGAGGTCCAGAATTTTGAAGGTTAAGGACCAATCTAACATTTGCCTCACCTCATTGTTCTGGCATCCCAAAATAAGAATGAACTACAAAATATACTTTTTAATGTGTTTCTTTGGTTATCTTTTAGGATGAAATAAGGTTCATCAATTAAGATAGTGGTATATGCAAATTGTGGATATAAAATACATATGTGATGGTGGTTCTGCATTTTAAAAAACTATTCCTTGATAAATCTGTATTTATTGACATAAACTAGAAGGAAATAGTTATAAATTCAAATATATGAGCAAAAGTATATTCTATATCACATATATTTAAAAGTGTTGTCTTGATTTATTGTGTGTGTATATGTTGCTGAAACTCAAACTCAGAGCCTCATACATGCTAGCTGAGTGTTCTACCATTAACCTACACTCCTGACCCCAACCTCCTCATTTTATGTTACATTTTTGAGGATAAAATTAGATTTGATACGTCAATTATAAAAAATGAAACTTAGGACATAGTAGGAGTACAACAAATGAAGAATGCCAAGGATGTTGGATCTAATCCTAAGCATAGTTAACAAACTTCCTTAAGAGTCCCTAGAGCTTAAAGTCTTGTGAGGAGTTTTGTATATCACTCACTATTTTTAATTCTTTGTTTTGTTTTCAGATCTGAGAATTGGTTTTTATGATCAGGCATCTTCTAAAACATGACAGGCTTTTGGATATAACTTCCTATGTTTTCTAGTATATCACTAGAAATGTGCTGAGGAGTTTAGTAACAAAATTTTAAGGTATGGTATAAACTAGATGGGTGGAGTTGTTACACACCTATAATTCTAGGACTTAGGGAGCCGAGAAAGGAAAATTACAGGTTCAAGGCCAGTTTCAGCAACTTAGTAAGACCCTCAGCAACTTAGTGAGACAGTGTTTCAAAATATAAAATAAAAAGATGGGGCTGGGGGTGAAGCTCAGTGATAGACCCTGAATTATAATCTTAAATACAGAGAGAGAGAGAGAGAGAGAGAGAGAGAGAGAGAGAGAGAGAGAGAGAGAGAAGATACAAACTCTTAAAGTGCTTACAGGCAATCTCATTTTTTACCTTTTTTTTTTTTTTTGGAAGGGATAGGTAGGGTGGTGGTTCTAGGGATTGAATTCAGGGAATTCTACCTCTGAGCCACACTCCCAGCCATATATTTTTTTTTTATTTTAAAACAGGATCTCATTAAATTATTGAGTGACTGGCTAAATTGCTGAGGCTGGTCTCAAACTGTGATCTTCCTGTCTCAGCTTCCAAGTACTGGGATAACAGGTGTATACCAACATGCTCAGCAGATGTCATTTTTCAATGCTCTTTAAAAGTAATCTCTATGCTTATTAATACTTTGCTACAATATATTCTAAAAATTTAAGTTGCAAGTGAGAGTGATTACAATTTTTTAAGTTTGGTCACTTTTATATTTTAATTTCTAAATATGATGGATACATGTTTGCTGAAATTTATATATTATCCTCACTTACTGGAGCCAGCTGGTGCAACATAGAATTTTTTGAACACTTTAAGATACTGGGCTTAATAAATTCTTTAACTACTTTTTCTCATTTCATTAAATTATACTTGGAAGTACTTGCTGATTAGCTACTTCACAGAGAAAGTGAAGTTAAAGTTATTAAAATATCTTCAATGCCTTGGAGGAAGTATGTTATTTAGAGAAGTAACAAAAACTGAATTGCTTGTAATTTGACTTATTGAATGTTGTCCCTCTTCCCACCCCCATTCCTGCAATAATACTACAAGGATAAGGAATCTAGGCACTTGGAAGATTTTGTTTCTTATTCTTATATATTTTTTAGAAATACTGAATCCACATGCAAATGTAATTCAAGTGTTCTGAGAATATGTACTTAAATTTATTTTAAAATATAGCACATTGCATTTCTCTATTCTTTGGCACATTTAGACATAAGAAGTTTCATATAATTCCAACATGTATGATCAATTTTAAAAAATGTAGAACTAAAAAAATTTAAACTTTTGACTTCACATAATGCATTTTTTCTAAAATGATTCAGAAAGCATTTAAAAACTGAAATGCTATGTGTACAATATTATGAACATAATTTATCTCTAAGACATCCTTACTACAGCTTTTCAGAGGTGTCAAGTGAATAGCATACTCAATTAATGAATGATAATGTCCTTCCTTTTTCGAATTCTTATTTAGAGCCGAAATTCTCCAAATATACTCCCTTAGAGCAATAGCATTCATGTCTTTGGCCCTTTCCCTCCAACTCCAGAATCAGAAACTCTGGAGTGTGGTCCAGCAATCTGTGTTTATTAAGCTCTCTGGATCATTCCGATGACAGCTAAATTTGAGAGCAACTGATTTAGAGATCTACTATGAAGTAAAAGAAACATGAGTTTTTGACCTTGTTGCTTGGACTATTGACTATAGGGCAATCATTCGAGGTAGTGGGCAACCCCTTCACAGTGAAGGGTAAGTCTTAAACAGCAATACATTAAGAAACAGAAAGTCTAAGATCAGTAGATTGTTCGAAGGCCTGAAAGGCTTCATAGGGACTGTAGCTGTAGACCATCACTTCACCTTGACTTCAGTTTCAGGTTATCCTCAATGGGTAAGAGCAATTCCAGGGTGATGGTGACTATAGATTCCCTAAATTGCCTAGGTTCACCTGAAGTTCTGCTGTTCCTTTGGCATGAAATTAGAAGAGAGGTGATAGCTAAGGATTTTTATCATCAGAGCTCAGCATAACACAAGGGATTATAAAATATATGCATTAAGTTATCAGATATCAGACAAGATGCTGTGTTAGAGTTTTAGATAAACCACGAAAGTTTTTGTTTTGTTTTGTTTTGTTTTAGAAAAGTATGCTACTCAAAATAGTTGTGGCATAGTCATACTAAAAGTGGTTATTTGTTATCTGAAATTTCAATTTAACATGATATCTTGTATTTTTACTTGCTAAATATAGCAACCTTCGTTGAGTGTCTACTATAACTAATTAATCCTTTCAACAGCTTTCTGGTAGTGTCATATTTGTTGTATTCAATCAAACTAGGTATTTGCTACTATGTTGATAGATTGACTTGTGGATTCTTTTTGTTTTTACTAAGCATATATCATCAATAAATGTAGTTTAAAATGTTTTCACTTGAAAAAGATAAAGCATACATTTAAAAAGGTTTATAAGAAGTGTGAGTTAGTTGCACTTAGAAATCTATGAATCTAGTATTTTATATGATTTTATTAGATATAAAATTTAATATGAAGCCATTTATCTTGCTAATTATGAGAAGATGTATTACTGAAAATAATAAATATGAATTTTTAATTCAAAAAAGTTTAAATAAAATCTGGGGGTGCAATATTTTCACCATAACTGGTTAATTGTTTTTGAATAGTAAGGAGAATGCTGCATTTGAATAATAATAAGAAAACCTCCAATTTCTAGAATATTGTGGGAGAGCTATCCTTAATATATCTCTTATAAGAAGAAAAGTATTGTAATTATTTTGAGATTAGCACTTCTACATGCTTACATCATTGAATCTTCTTAGACACACCAAATCATACAGAGACAGGTTATGTTTTGTCCTCTTTACAAGACATTAAATGTAGTCTCAAAAAAAATAACTTTTCCTATATGACACATTTAATAAATAATGGAACAATGACTTAATATAATAATCTATCAACAATGCCATAAGTAGAGTCTTCTTCAATTAGAAATAATCAATCTCTTATTTATCAATTTTAGCAAGTTCAGAAATGTTTTTGTATTTTGAAAACTATAAATGTGCTTTTAACTGAGATTTCCTTAAATGTCTCTTTTTTCACAATTCATTCATAGCTTAAGAGAAAAGAAAGTATCATACAGATCCTTGATTAATAATAAATTCTCCCTGCAGAAGCATTGGATTAGATGAGAAAATGGCTAAAATTATCTTTCAGATAAAATATCTATAGATTCATAAAGCCAGGGGAATTAAGATTGCAAACCAAACTGGATGTAGTGGTGCATGCCTGTAATCCCAGTACTTGAGAGGCTGAGACAAACGCATCACAAGTTGAGGCTAGCTTTAGGGATGTAGAGAAACCTTCAGCTACTTAGCAGGACTGTGTTTCAAAATAAAACTAAAAAGGAGCTACTGGTATAGCCTGGAGGTAGAATGTCCCTAGGTTCAATTCCCAGTACCAAAAAAATACAACCCAAACTCATTAAAATTCTTGCTTCTGTTTGAAATGTAGAAAGCTGGTAAGATGATTGCTGCCATATATATATATATATATATATATATATATATATATATATATATATATATATATATATATATAGCTAAACAATCTACAAAATCGTACATTTTTAAAAAAAATACACCAAAGACTTGAAGATGAAGGACTAGCTAACAACAAACCTTAAATCTAAGAATAGATAGGTTCCTATAGGTTCCTCTAAAGGTGAAGTCTGACTGCCAAATAAGAAGGAAGGATACCACCGAGGAAGCCTTAACTCAGAGATCAGAGATATATTTCTCAACCAGAACAAAATAGACCAATCCCATAAGACCATCACTAAGTCAGCAAACATAAACAAATACATAAATGTAGTTTGCTTCTAGAGGATATACAAGCATCTGCAGGGAGAGCTCTTTGAGATGTTTGCTGTGTGATAAAGCCTAAAGTTGATGATGGAACAGAGACAGTGAATAAAATGTTCTGCCAACCCAACTTTCAATGCAAATAAAAAGAACACAAAATGGATTTGAACCCTCTAGTATGCTAGGAATAATCAGAGGGACAACGAAAGTCCAGTTGATCTTTTAGCAAGATTGAATTTATCACACCATGATAAATACACAGCAGAATAAGAGGCACACCTGTGTTCAGACACAATTGCTGATCATCTCAGTCTCTACTTTCTTTCATATTATGTCCAGCTTTCAACAACAACAACAACAACAAATTACATGACACATGAAAAAGCAAGAAAAAGGAAAAGCACGATTAGAGGACAATGTAATCAATATGACTAGACTAAGACATGACCAAAATGTTGGAATTATCAGAGAATTTAAACCGAGGTACAAATGACTTGAAAAAGTAGTACAAAGCAGGGTGCAGTCATTTTTCTGCTTGTAACACATGTCAAAAAACGAGACACCAGGGAAGAATTGCTTCTCAACAGTATCTATTCCTAGTTTCACAATTTTGTGGGTTCTAGTGAAATTTCCATTCTGTTGGTCACTCTAATTTATCCGCCTGACAGAAGCTAGGGCCAATTCCATTCAATTTTATCATATAGAATTTAATTAAAGTTACTATCCACAGAATTCTGAGAAGCAGGGTGAAGCCAACCAACAACATTAAGCTTAAACTCTTGGAACTAACCAGCAGGTCACCCTTAGAAAGTCAGGTGGCTTTTTCCTTATATTTCTCAATTAACTTTTATTCTTGGCCTGAGACACTAATCAAGGTATTAGTATTAGTGCTACACAAACTCCATTTTGGTCCACAAGGAAATACTCTACAAGTCTATCATCCTTCGCAAACCTGGGCAGTCTGAACTGAATGCTTTTGAAAGTTGACATGTTGTCTTTCATTAACATGCTTAGCTAAGTTCAGATACACTTTACTTCCCACCTTTTTCAGTTGGATGATACTATTCTTTAAGAACTGGATATCTCTCTAAGAAGATGTATGAGGACCTTAGGATTCCTAACATGAATAATTGACACCAGTCTTAATTTTGAAGGGACTATGGCAGCAGTAAATCCAATCTCTCATGACTACCCACATCATCAGTCAGTGGCATCCATCCACCTTGCATAAAAACTGAGTAATGACAACAATACTCCAGTTGTAGAAGATAACAGGGATAGTGAGGGATGTGTTGTGTTGGAGATTTAGGAACTAGGGCCAACCCCTACTATTGCCAATAGGTCACTAAGTTGAGAAGATAGTGGCTAACTTGGGTCATAACCATCAGTTGGGAAATGACAGAACCAGCAGTCAACTGCATTCAATGTTCTTGCAAGAGTTTAGGAGAGTCTCAGCAGGACAATTTCCTTAATTAGTTAATTTTTGGGAGTGGGGGTAATTTGGGATTGAACCCAGGGCTATTCTACCTCCAAGCTACATCCCACTACCCTTTTTAGAAATTATTGGAAATAGGGTCTTGCTAAATTGCTGAAGTTGTCCTTGAACCTGCAATCCCCCTCAGCTTCCCAAGCACTGGAATTATAGGTGTGCACTACCACATCGAACTCCTGACTCCTGATTTAATCTTTATAGACAATTATAAAAGACAAAAATAGTTAAGATATGGACTGGGGACATAACTCATTGGTAGAAAATATGCCTGGTGTCCTTAAAATAGCTCTCTTTCATAAATCATGAATGTTTAGCTTAGGTGTGCTCCTCACAGGTACCAAGGTTTTTATCCCTTCCCTCTACCTCAAAACTGATAATCCAAGGGTGATCATTTTGTCTCTTTTGCAATCACCCTCTATTTTACACAAACCTTGTTTTAGAATGGTCATGTGAAAGTGGGACAAGACTTTTTTATAAAGTTGACAAAGACCTATTATGTTCCTTCTCTCTTTTGGTATGTGTGAGCTACTATAGAGAGCTTGGAATGAAGTGTCAGCAACAAAGTGGTTATTGTCTATACAATATAAAATCATGTCAATCTAATAGGAACATTGGGGTAACTGATCCAAAATTAAGTTTGAACTGTCTAGATCCTTTTTTGATACACCCAGAGAGCATGCCAAGTTCATATAACATTGCTATTAGGGAAAAGAAAAAAAAAATCATGCCAAGGAATGGTCAAGGCAAAATCTTCGCTTTTCAAAATAGGCTTATATAAAGTCCACTCTGTTCATTAGGATCTTTACCTACTATAATGCTTTGAATTTGGAATGTCCCCCTAGTTCTCACAAAAACAAGGTAGCCATGTTGGAAGCAGGTCTTGGTTGCGATTTCGTCAGTGGATAAATCCATTGGCATGGACTTATCTAGGTAGAAGCCTAGGCAGGTAGGCTGTGGCTGGAGGAGGTGGATCCCTGAGGGTGTGGCCTTGGGGTTATATATGGTTCCTTTCCCCTTTGCTTTCAGCCTCCATTATGCGAGAGTAAATCCTTCCACTCTCCCTCTCTTTGCTCCCTGCTGCTGCCTTGCCCTGAGATCCGAGGTCTCCAGCCTCACATAGACTGAACCTCAAGTCCCCAATGAAATTATGACCAAACAGGTCTTACTTCTCCTAAGTTACATGGTCAGGTCTTTGTATTAAAGCAGTAAGAATGCTAAGACACCCATGAAGTAGCTAAGGGGCATGATCCTTTTCAGGGGCAGACACATTTTATGACTAAAGTGTCCTTCTAAGGAAAAGGTGAGGAAAATAGCTCTCTAAGTCTTCCTAAGTTGATTTTTGAGGGGAGCACTTTCAAGGTTCAAGCTTACCAAGTACCTGTGGATGTTATAGAGTATGGGAGGCCATTGAATATCTTGACTAGGTCGAATGGATCATCAGACTGTAACTGGTTAGAAAGCTGAAAACACTGCAGGGATTAGGATGAAGGGCCATGGTAGAATAGCCAGAGTTGACTTCTTAGACTGAAGAGTAACATACTGACCTGAGAAAAGGGTTGGTGAAAGGTCCAGTATAGTCAGTTGACCAGGAATGGGTGGAAGTTATGTCCCATGAGAGGAGGCTTTCCTCACCAAAATCAAAGAGTTCAACATTGACAGGAGTGATTATTTCTGACATGCATTAACAACTTCTATATCAGAGACAGCATCCTTTACTTTGTGTGCAGTCGATAGTGATGGATACACTGCCATGTCTGATAGCATGATGGATCGGGGCAACAGTGGTGCAATTTGTGGTATGCAGGCTTGATCAGCAGTTTGATTCTGCTCATTCTTTTCAGAAAATGAGATCTTACCACAGACATGCACATGAGTGACCCATACAGTTTGATCCATTGCTATGACTTACTTCTGTAGTTCACAGCTCCAAAAATGGATATTTTCAATTTGCCAATCTATTGTTTCCTACAAGCTCCAGAAACCAAGTCAGTAAAAATATAGCAGTTCATCAAAGGAATGGTAGCTAGAATTGTATGTCCTTGAGTTCTGCCCACAGAGTAAAGTGACCACATGCATTTTTGATCCTGCATAATGGCCGATGAGGTTGAATGGCTCCAGCAACCTAGGGGACGGCATGAGGCTTCAGCTTAGCTGAAACATCAGCGAACCCTAACCAGGCTTTTGGGGAACCTCTCAGAATCTAGGATGCTCTGGAGCCAGTTTTTCTGCACACATGGAAGAATGGAAAATAAAGTTTTCTGTAGAGGGATAGCAATAAATTATTCTTGTAAAGTCAAAATACTTATGAAGCCAGGAGTTCTGTTAAATACACTGTTGACATTGGACGAGTGAGGCTGGTTGAGCCTTCCTACCCTATCAGTTGACATTCACTCACATAGAAATATCAGGAGATACACGAGCCGGGCGTGGTGGCGCACGCTTGTAATCCCAGCATTCGGGAGGCTGAGACCAGAGGATCCGGGTTCGCAGCCAGCCTCAGCTACCTAGTGAGGCACTCTGCAACTTAGTGAGACTCGGTTTCAAAATAAAGAATAAAAAATAGGGCTTGGGGGTATAGCTCGGAGGTAGAACGCCCCTGAGTTCAATCCCCAGTACCGCAAAAAAAAAAAAAAAGAAATATCAGGAGATACACAAGGGCCCCATGGGTCAAAAAGTATAGTTTTGACAAGAGCTCCATAAGAAGCAAATAGTTGTTTCTCAGAAAGGGTGTAGCTGTATCACAAAGGCAGTGAGTCTAACTGATCATAAGCTCCTCTACAAGGTTGCCTTCCTTTCATAGAGAAGATGACCAGTGAAGTCAAGCCACAGAAACTCACAACTCTACAGGGTCTTAGGGGTGTAAGGTCCCAAATGCAGAGAATGTAACATGGCTTTGTGGACAGCTTCCAACATGGTGTGTTGACTTAGGCCCCCATTAAAACTTGCTGATTTGTGGCTTGGCCCATATAAAAACCAAGCAGAATGCCCAGGGTAGCATATACTGACCCTGATATCCAAGCAATTCATTATGTGTTGGGCTTTATTTTGGTGTTAGAAGTCTGAAATAACATTTTTTTCCTTTGACAGCTGGGGAATTGATAGCATCAATCTGTCTATATAGTTTCAAGAAACTTCACTTGGTGACTGTATGATACCTTCTTGTTCCAGTGAAAGAAGTCTACTTGCTATTTCAGACATCTTTGCAAGATACCACAGAGATGCAGGAATGCGAGAGAACCATGGAAAATTGTCTCTCAGCACTCCACACGGGAAAAGGTTAATTACACTTCCTGTATATTGTATCTGGCTTTAAAAAAATCACATTCTTGATTTCATTTAAGAAATCAGAAAGATGAAAAAAATAAGATGATCTGGAAATTCTTTCTTAACTGTCCTTAATGGATCTCTTTCCTCTAAGAGGTGTTTAAAAACAATACAAAACATAAAATTACATTGGAAACAAAGCAAACAACAAAAGCATGCAGATTCTTAAATAATATACAGTGTACTACAATACTATTAGCACAAATTGATTAAACTGAGTTCATGCAGCTCTATGTACTTTAAGAAACATATCGAGATGAACAAATACATATTTCTTGATATCATAATTATATTATTCTCAGAAAATGTAAAAATGTATGATGATCTGTTTGTTAATAGTGCAAAAGATCTTACATACTCAGGAAGAAATAAATCTTGAAGAATTCTATAAGAAGAATGGAAGTTCCTGTCATTTATTGCATAATTTGAAAATAAAATTTGTTTCAAATAAAAATAAATTATTCTAGATTGTTCTATAGACAGATGGTTTGGACCATACCAATGTTTCTCAACTCTGGCTGTTTATACAGTTACCTGGGGAGTTTTAAAAAATAATGACTCCATGCCTACAGATTCTGATTTAATTGGTCTGGGGTGGGGCTCATGCCTCTGTGTTTTTAAAAATTCCTCCAAGTTACTCCAGGGTTACAGCCAAGGTTAAGAATCACTGGCCTATGCAATGGAATATACTGCTGTAGAATTCTGCTTTAGCTTCATGGTCTGTGAGAAAACTGTAACACAGAAACTTAGTACTATTTAACTATATAAAAATAAAAGTACACAAAACAATTTAAGAATTTTATGGCTTTGACATTAAAATTCAAAATGAAAGGTGAGACTCAAAATATGTCATTCATTTATTTTATCAGTTCTTAATTTGGTGGGTGGAGGTTGAAAATCAGAACCATCTGGGTAATTTTTTCAAATTAAAATAGCCATGTTCCCACCAGGAGATTCTAATATTTGGAAAGGCATGTGAGCAGGGGAGGGAGCAGTGTATAATTTTTTAAAGTTCTCCAGATGATTCTGATCCCCACCCTGGTTACAACCACTCCATCTTTTGTAGGAAACCACTGGCTACTTCTTTTGCTTATAACTTGCCAATAGAGTTAGGTAGATATTACAGAGATCAGTGGTCAGCCGCAAGTCTTTAACCTCTGGTTATGTGATAAGATTAATCATTTGGAAGCCTCAAAATTACAAGTCTTACAAAAGGAACACTATTAGTAAGAAAAAAAATACCACAAATTAGAGAAACTTAGGCACAGAAATAGCTGAAAGCTCTCCTCCTCTAAAAATATAAATTTATTATAGGAACGATCCAAATATGCTTACCTTTGAAAATACAATATATACATATATAATATAAAGAAATTATCAAATTAGTAAATTTACAGTATCATGTTCTAGAGTCCACATTTCTCAAAAATGTTTTGACTGATCTAGGAAAAGCACAAAGAAGTTCTATTATTTTTAAACTTAAAAAAATATAGTTTCAAAACTTCCTTTCTATAGATACACTACACGTGTATGTGTACCTTACACAGAAAGAGAAGTAGAAGGTAACTCCCTATAGTCTTCAAGCCCCTTTCTACTCAAAGTCTGGTCCAAGGACAAACAATATCCTCTTACCTTGGAATTTGTTGGAAATGTAAACATTCCATCCAACTTTTACTTTCACAACATTCCCAAGCAATTTGTATGCACTTTAAAAACTATCACTTTAGCTTACTGTTTTAAAGACAATTCACGAAACTACTGCCCAGAAACAAGCAGTAGGGTCTCTAAATGTCAGTAAAACAAACAGCACAAAAAATCTATTTTAACAGAAATCTTTGAAAGGACAAACATAAGAACTTTAAAAATCTTAGTTCTTACTTCAAACAGGACTCTTACAACACAGCATGCTGGCATTTTCCTCCTTCTCTTTGAATACAGTCAATAGATGATAGCGCAGAAGTGAGCTTGCTGGTGGGGTTGGTAGTAGTAGTATTATGTGTTTGTTGTTATTCTTTTTATCTCAGTTTTCCATTTCTATTTCAGAAAGTGAACACAACAGGCTGTAATTTGCTAACAAGCAGAAGTGCAAACTGCTCTTGGGGAAAAAAAAAAAAAAGGAACAAAACACAACCACAGCTTCCACCTGTTATTTTATTTTATTTTTTTCAAATCAATGCTACATAATGCTATTTTCCAGAACAGTAATGAAAATTAAGTTAATGATTTCCAGCAACTTCAATAAAAATAATAAAAACTAAACAACAACATCAATACTAGCAGAAGTACTTTTAAAAAAGACTTATAATTTTCAACTGACACAGCTAAATATTTGATCACATGAGTTTTCCCATCCAACTTTTGATACTATCTTCTTCATCCCCATCAGTAATATTGTACTGTGACCTCCACCTGGGAATGTTTTCATATTATTTTCTCACCTAGTTAAGTGATGAATATCATTGAAAAGATAACACCTTAGACTTTGTGCTAAGAACTGCACAGTAAGTATTTTGAACTGAGACCATTATATCATGTGTATAACATTTTCACAAGCAGGCAGCCAGAAATATTTTTTTTCTCTTTCCATAATGTGTAAAACACAGAACTTTACATTTTCCAATTTATATAATTTGGGTCTGTATGGATAATTATATCACTAATAAACACCATGCCTGAGAATACCATATAGAATATGCATTTAGTAAAAGCCTTGGAAAGCTATGCCAATATGTGGACCATGCATGATGTAAAGGGCCAAGCCCTAATAAAGACCATGCCTTATAAAGAATGTAGTGTGTATTTGCCTGACATACACAGCAACAGGTCTGAGCTCTCAAAGTAACATCTTGTGCCAAAACTCATAATATGAGATGTTTGGCTCAGTGCCACTCCAGTAGATTCTCCTGTTGCGTTTCTGCAATGGCTATAGTCCAACCCTCTAATCTCCATAAAGAATTGACTGAAAAAATGAAAACTCTTGAAGGAAAGATTAGAATAACATGTTTAATCAAATCATTAGTTTTTGTCTCTTGTTTTGTTTACAATTGATCACCTCCTTTTTCTTTCAGAGGAGTGTTTCTGTGTTATGGGTTTAGATGAGAAAAAAAAAAAAAATCCTGTCTTTCATTATGTCCTAACTTAATGATTCTGTTTTCCTAAGTATGTTCCAGACTGATTGTGATTTCATGGCCATGTCAATTGTAGGAAAAATAGAAGTTTATGGAATGCTACACTCTTGGGAAATGGTAGGGGGTTTGGATGATTACTACTATTGCAAAACAAAATTTAAATAGGATTGAAATATAAAAAGTTATTGGTCTAGAGTTTATGGTATAAGTCAAAATTGGGCTATTTCTAAAATACTGATGTTAAATTATAAAGTTTGCTGCAATAAAAAAAAAAATTAGGAGAGTGCCGGGTGTGGTGGCCCATGCTTGTAATCCCAGTACTTGGGAGGCTGAGACAGGAGGATCACAGGTTTGAGGCCAGCCTCAGCTACTTAGTGAGGCCCTCCACAACTTAGTGAGACCCTGTTTCAAAATAAAGAATTAAAAAAATAAGGCTAGAGTGTAGCTCGGAGGTAGATTGCTTCTGGGTTCAATCTCTAGTTCCACAAAAAAAAAAAAAAAAAAATTAGGAGAGAACAAAGCATTTCCAAGAGTGTTTAGCACAGCATGTAACACCTATTATTGATTAAATTAATGAAAAAATCAATAAGAAATGTAACATTTTATCACTTCACATAGGATTGAAAATAGCTAGTTAGGCATTCTAGAAAAGTATGTGTTAATTTATAAGATATTCCAATTGTGCTGACTAATGAAAATAAATTAAAATCTGATGGAACTATGTTTTAACATGTGCTACTTTTTGGCAGCTTTTGACATACTGGACCACATGCTATTACCAATGTCCTTATCTTTTAGAATACATAATTAATATTTTACTTTATTGGTCATCCTCAATGGTTTTTTTTTTTTTTTTTTTTTTTTTTTTTTGCGGTACTGGGGATTGAACTCAGGGGCATTCTACCTCCAAGCTATACCCCAAGCCTTATTTTTTATTCTTTATTTTTAAACCGGGTCTCACTAAGTTGTAGAGTGCCTCACTAGGTAGCTGAGGCTGGCTGCGAACCCAGATCCTCTGGACTCAGCCTCCCAAATGCTGGGATTACAAGCATGCACCACCACACCCGGCTTCCTCAATGCTTTTGACAAGCATCTTCTCCTCTATTCTACCATCAAATATGGGAGACTCCTAAAAATTCCAAATTTATGTCTTCAACCCATATCTATCTTCTGAGTTTGAGTAACACAGAGTTAAAAGCTTGTTTGTTATGGTTTGGGTATGGAATGTTCCCCACAAAAGCTCATGTGTTGCAATGCAACAATGTTCAGTCAGAGGTGAAATAAAGGAATCATGAGGGCTTTATGGATTTACTGGCTGGTAACTTTAGGTAGGTGGTGCATGACTCGAGAAGGTAGGTCACTGGGAGTGGGACATCAAGGACTGTATCTATCTCTGGTCCCTTGCTCTCCCTCTCTCTACTTCCTGGCTGCCACTTGCTGAGTAGCATTCCTCCACCATGCCCTTCTTACATGATGATTCTGCATTAAAGCCTGCTGATCATGGAATGAACCTCTGAAACTATGAGACAAAATAACTTTTCCTCCTCTATGTAGTTCTTGTCAGATATTTTAGTCAACCCAACTAAAAGCTAACACATTGTCCTACTGACTTGGTGTCCCATTGGCTAATGTATATTAACTATCACAATAAAAATTAATAAAACAATAAAAATTAATTCCTAGTCTTTTCTAGTTCATAAAGAAGGGTCATTATATATCTAGTTCTTCCAGCTAAAAACCTAGGATGTATGCTCCATTTCTGTCTTTTCCTCACCCCTGCCCACATCCCCATGTGTAATCCAACAGGTGCTATTACCTAAAGGTCTGTATCTTAAATCCTTATACTTTTCTTGGTCTCTACCTTTTATCTCAAACCTTCATCAAGTTGCTGCTTGATTACTGCAAAGGGTTCTCTGTGTCCTTTCTTTCCTATTCCAATTTATTCTCTCTGTAACAACGAGAGTGATTATAATAATCATTCACCTGCTTAAAGTAGTTCCATTTCTTTTGTGGAAATAACTCTTGGATTTGTGAGGTCTTATACATGCTGCCTCCTGGCTACCTTTCCAGCCTGTCTCATGTCACTCTCCTCGTTTTTTCCCAGGTTGCAGTCAGTCACGCTGGCCTCCTTTCATGTCAAACATGTCAAGATATTTCTTTTTATGGGCTCTTTCATTTGTTTTTCTCTGTCTGTAGTATTTCTCCCCCCTATTCTTTCTCTTAGCACAGCTGGCTCCCTCCTACAGTTCAGGTTTTGAGTGATTTCTATGACTACTATATAACACAACTTTGGCTTTCAATCATTCACAATTAGTCTCCATCACATTCCCTGCTGATGTGCTTCATGATATCTATCACAATCTGTATCTCCATTCCTCCCTCCCTTCTTTTCTCTTCTTTCCAGTTAAATATAAGCTCCATGAGGATAAAAAGTTCCCTGCTGTCTTATGCACCACACATTGAAAATGTTCTGCAAAATAATAGTTTCATAAATAAATGAAGCTGTAAATGAATACTCCTCCGTATCAGTTTTTTTTTATTTCACAATTAAATAGCTAAGAATATTCATTTTTCTCAACATCTCCAAAGGTAATGGAACTGATAGCCTCCTTTGTTTTGTTGCACAATGTTGAAAAGTCTTATACTGTGCAAACTTACATGGTCTGATTGTGTGTCCCCTCCAAAATTTGCGTTGAAACTTAATCCTCAGTGCAGGAGAGTTAAAAGGTGAATGCTTTGGGGAAGTGATGATATCATGAGTAATCTGTGCTCATAAATGAATTACTGCCCTTATAAAGGAGGCTCAGAGGGCACTCACCTCTCTCCAGACCTTCTATCTTCTGGATGTGGAGATACAATATTCAACCCCTCTAAAGAACACATCAACAAACCATCATCTTGAAAGGGAAGACCAGGTTCCTCATGAGACACCAATTCAGACAACTTGATCTTGAACTTCCCAGTCTCCAGAAATGTAAAAAAAAAAAAAATATATATATATATATATATATATATATATATATATATATATATATATCAGTTTTAAAACTTTATAAAGGAAGCAATTTGTGGTATGTTGTTATAGTGGCACAAATGGACCAGATAGGACTACTTTCTCCTCTTTGGGATACATGTTCATGGTAATGATTGGAAGTGATTATTTTAATTATATAGCCCATATTGCTTAAATATGGAAATGCTTAAAGAAACTGATGATTGTCCTCCAATTGTTAGACCCAGGTTGACTCTGCCCCCAAAACAAATTATGGCATTGCAATTATTATTATTTGCAATTTATTGAATTCAAGTTGTGAAGTTAACCCTTCAGAGAACAATTCGGAAAAAAATATAGACCTTTGCTATAAAAGCATAAGGATCCAAGGCTTGCATTTCTCCTCCTTACACATCTCCATTTCCACTTCATTTTTTTTTCTTACCCTTACATCTTTGTGAGGGTACAATATTCTGAACATTCTCAGTACTCTCTCCAACAGATGTTAGCATGCATATGCTAATTCAACACACTTCCTTCCTACTCATTCCTAAATTCATAACATCTTCAGTGTTTTCTAAACAAAAACTCTCAAACTATCCAGATCACAAATACTGATATGTACTTGGCAAAAACTTCACTGCAGGGGAACTGCAATTTTTTTTTTCCTGAAAGGTTTTAAATTTCCTCTGAAATGTTGAAGGTCTAATCTTCAGAAGTTTTTTAGAGTTTTCATCCCTAGTGTGTGGGTGTCAGGAAGGAAAAATATTTATATCTGATAAAAAGCAAAACAGTGTGTGTTTTTACATAATTATTTAAAACTATTCCCAAATGTGCAGAATATTTTGTGTGATAAATATATTCAAGCAAGTAAATAAAACAATATAAAGATATGCCCTGAAAAAACATTCTTAAGATATTTCTTCTCAAAATTACCTATTTTTTTCATAATGCATTATTATTTCCTTTCTATACTTTAGGTTTTTATATGTACTTATTCTTTTATTTATGAAATTAACAATTACTAACCACAATTGTAATTGTGTGATAAATTATGATACACATGTTGAAAAATACAAAAAATATTGAGGCTGAGGAATTCTCCATAAAGAAATTGTATCTTAGGCTAATAGGCAATGGAAATGTGTATTAGTCAGTTTGAGCTGCCATGACAAAATACCACATATTTGGTATTTTAAACAACATATTTGGTATACTTAAACAACAGAGATACTAATTAGGGTGTCAACTATTAAGTGAATAAAAATAAAAAGATGTGAGAAATATTTTAGATGTATAATGGGTAAAATTTAGAAGTGAATTAGACATGGAAGTGGGAGAAATGGAGATTTTAAACCTGGGGGAATTTAGAAATGTATTGCTATGAATATTATTTGATAAATACAAGGAGGTGCAAACATGAGAATAAAATCATTAGTAGTGCACCATATATGTAATCATGTCCAATTGACATATGGTAACATTGGACATGATGGGGATGCTAATGATAGAAGCGAAGGACTAGAAAAAGAAATGTTAGTTATGCTGTACTCACTAGTCTTTCAAGAATTGCCTTCAGGTAATTTAACTACTGCAGAGTTTCTTGATGCTAAAATGTAGAGATTTGGGGCCACTTACTTATGCCTTCGTAATAAAGTACTATATTTTTTCTTGCTGTTCCTACTAAAAAACTATATATTATAATTTAAAAGAAAAAACTCATGAGCTAGACACGCTAATATTAAAATAATTTTATAATTGATGAAATCAAGTAATAAGTAGTTAAGTAACTAGCCCATGATCAAATAGCAAGTGAAAAGATTCCTGTCTAAGATCTTCAGCCTACAGGTATAGTCTACTATAAATCTTGAGTCTCCTCCAATCAAGGCTGTCAAGAATCATTCATGACCAGAGATTAGTTTCATGGCTCTAAACCTGTTAGTAGGAACACAGAGTGTGGGTTGTTTGGCTTTCACAGGTCTACTGAGCTTTATCCTTCACCAATAACTCTGTTTTTAGTTTACTGAATGAGGTTTAATTCACTATGTTGACCTTGGAGCCTTGCTTCATTCTTTTGGTTGGAATCTTACTTCTCTGACATATATTCTGGCTCCTTCCTCCACAGATTGGACCTCCATGTACTTAACTACAGGAAACAGTTTGGGATTCTCTTAACCCAATTTAATGATGTTTGAAGCATTGCTATAAATTTCATCTCATTTTGCCCAGAGATTATCTACCCAACTGACCAGAGATAATCCTATTAAAACAGACATCTGACTAAAAGAAAGCTGAATTGTCACTTTTCCCTGGGAACCAGGCCTTAATCCTGGCTAACTTTATTCATGCTCATTCATTACTTTTCTAGGTCTGCTGATGAATACAGTTCATCTTACATTATACTAAGCATGACATAAACTTAAGGTTGATAGTCATGAGAATATTTAGTAGTCTTATCCAAGAAATGCCATGAAGCATGTTCCTGCCCAACAGAGGTAATATTTCTCAGCTTAGCTCCCATATAATAAATGCATTTTTCTCTCATAGAAACATCTCATTAGAATCACTGTTGCTACAACAGAGGGCAGAATGCAGAGGCAGATGACTGACAGAGCCACATAACAGTGGGAGGAAAGAGTACAGCTTATCAGAAAAGCAATGAACTTTGCAACTTGTTTGAGGACCCTATGGCGGCAAATTTTCTCATCAATTTATTTAAAATAAATTGAAGCGAGTTCTGTTTAAGATCTTCAGCCTACAGGTATATTAGGAAAAATAAGTATTTTGTGTGGTTTTATGAGACTCAAATTAGATAGTTCTTATAAAATATCAAATATAAGCCAGGTATGGTAGTTCACACTTACAATCCCAGTACTTGGGAACCTGAGACAGGAGGATCAAAGATTCCCTACGAGCCTCAGCAATTTAGTGAGATCCTCCACAACTTAGTGAGACCCTGTTTCAAAAAATAAAGAATAAAATAGGGCTTGGGGTATAGCTTGGAGGTAGAATGCCCCAGTACCACAACAAAATAAAATATCATATATAGTTCCTGGAATCTTGGTGGAGTCTAAATAAATGTCAGTCATTAAAATCACCACCACCATCATCACCATTGCTTTCATTATTTCATTTTTTAGTAGAGCTTCATTTAATAAAAAGAGAAGCTATTTTTAGTGATGAGAATTAGAAGCTGGCAATTTCAAGACCATTTGCAAAGGAAACAATCTTCAATATAGATGATAATCATAACTTTCAGAAAAAAATGGCATATAACATAGTGAAGAATTTCTGTAGAACATGAATAACAAAAAGACTGAGAGAAATCCAGGCTATAATAACAAACAAAAACAACCACAAACAGTTTAGTGAGGAGAATTAGAGCTTAATCTCAGATCTTCATGACTACGTATTCTAATGTATGACATTCATGTTTCAGATATTTTTATCATTTAACTATATGCACTTTTCATTCTCTAATGTGAATTGTTTTCTTCATGAATTTCCATAATTGTCTCCATGTACTGTACATCTTATAACATGGACAGATTCTACCTCATTAGTTCTTTGTAGCCAAGATTTTCAAGCCCTTACTGAACAAACTTGGTGGCTATATCCATGTAGAATGGGAATATTATTATTACTAACCAAGTAAACCATTTAGAAAACACTTATACAGTATCCAGAACATTGAGTCATCTAATTGCTGACATAAAAAAAGTAGTGAGGTCTTTTTTCTCTTATTTAAAGTATATTAGTAAGTATAGAATAGGTTCAGCTGCAGTAACAACTCAAAATTGTATTACAACAAAAGTAGGTTAATTTCTTACTAATATTACATATCATTTGGGAAGAAAATATTGCTCTACTCCATGTCATTTTCACTCCTGGATCCTGTCTAATATCGCCTGCCATCAAAACAGGGGAAAGAAAAGAAATTTTGGTTAATTGCACTTTTTTATTTTTGTTACATCTTTTCAGATTCTAACAATTCATTGGTCAATGTAAGTGATATTGCCTAACCTAATATCAATGGAAATGGGATGTGTAAAATTACCAAACAGAGGGGCAACAAACATTTCTTAGGGATAATACAATCTATCATAAGAGGCAGCACCAAGAAAGAAGAAAAGTGAACTATAGGAAACCATATCCTAAAGAATAACTCTAAAGGTACTAACTCTTCCAGGTCTACTGTATATATCGGAGTCCCATCCCAAAACTTTTTCCTCTAGTAGTTTTATATTCTCAAGATAGTCTATACTCAGAAACAGGGAAATTGTCAAAATTACTACTGACAACTTCGTATCTATTTTTGGCTTTAGTGGCTTCTGCTCCAGGTTACTCTAGCTGTTACTCTCTTGGATTCATCTCTCTTTAGACTTTGGAGTGGTATGGTTTGTTTTTAAAAGTTAGAAACATTGTAAATGAACAGTGTAAATGTTTGTTTTCTTCTCTTGGGGATAGATTCTTTATTATATCAACATTTTTTTCCAGAATGTCTTTTTGAATACCCCCATTCTTTTCTAAAATTCATCAATTATAGTTATTACTCTTATACTGAGGGTTATATGGCATTTCCATTATGATTTTTCTAATAATTTTACTTTTTCAGCAGAATCTTCTTCTGTAGAAAGAGTGTCATAGCTTAGCAAAGATGTTTCAAATGTTTCTTCTTGTATTGTGTACAGTTAAATGTCAGATTTCACAGATCCTAAAAATGCTAGTATAACATAAAGGTAAGGATAAAATAAGTTAATCACCTACATCAATATAAATAGTTAATCAAATAAATCAATATTTACTTGTTTTGCCTTTCTTGGATGAGATGGAGAGGCCAGAGTAGGATTGAATGAGATGAATGTCCTTTCCTTACCTGGGATAGGGATAAGTCTTTTTCCCTTGAGTGTAGCCCTTTGTTAAAGAGAAATCTCTAAGGATATTTTACAATTATTAGTCATCATCTCCCACTATAAAGACAGGAAGGCATCTTTCTTGATTCTGGACTGAAAGAATCTGGTGGGAAGGAGAACCTAGTGATGAAATCTGAGAAAGTATGCCCCCAGTACTGTGCCTTACCATTTTCCCTTCTCAAGCTAGTCTACACTCACACTCTAGAAAAGTGCCAAAATTACCACTGAAATGTTCATACTAATGTATGACTTGGAGTGGCTTCTGCTCCAGATTGACAAATTTCTGCTGTTTCTATATAGATTTATCTCTCTGCAGCTTTAGGGGTGGGAGTTTGCTTTGCAACATCACTTTTCTGCTGGTCTGCTGGTCTGCTGGTCTGGTCCAAGACAAACTGTTGACTTTCAGTTTGTTCATGCTTTTGTTGTTGTTTTGAGAATAAGAGTGCAAACCTCGATGCTTATACATCAGAGATGAAAAGTTCCCTCTACCTAGTATTTTTTTTTTGTATGGTATAAATAGCTTTCTTTCATAAGTCTGAAGTTCATATATTGCCTTTTTTTGGTATTTATTTGGGAGAGAAGGGAGACACTGGAGCATTTTCATTTATTGGAGGGGGTTGTGGAGAACCCAGGGGCATTCTACCTCCAAGATGTACTCCCAGTCTTATTATTATTATTATTATTATTATTATTATTATTATTATTACTATTTGAAACAGATTTCTGTAAGTTGCTGAGGCTGGCTTTGAACTGACTATCCTACTGTCTCAGCCTCCCAAAAACCGAGATTAGAGGCATGTACCACCACATCTGGCTAGATTACCCTTTAAAAAATATCTATCTAAAATACACCCCCTCCAAGATCACTCTGTATCACATTACTTAAACAATTAAAATGATCATTTATTAATATGGTATAATTAATGAAAGCAATCTGATCCCCAAGTTAACTTTTATATCAAAAAGACTCAGAAAAACTACCAGAATTGGAATTCACATGATTAAAATATATGTATAATGACCATATAAAGCCACTACCATCCCTCAATGAAGGCAATTTCTGTGTCATTGAGAGTACACAAATTTTGCTTCTCAATTAACTAGCTTTTGAGAATAGACTAGTAAGTTAAAATATATTATTATCCAATTTTTTTTAACCTAAGTAGTTGCCAAGAATATAAGCAGTTTTCACAAAGGAAGAAAACCAGGTAATGAATGACTTTATGGATTATACAGAAAAGAACTCTTTAGGTAGAGACAGATCTTTGGGCTATCTGGTCAACCTAAAGGCTACATGATGGTCTTGAATGCCAGAAGCAAAGATGAGAGAAAGTAAGACAAGATTTGTTTGAATAATGTTGACTAATACTTGTATCTTATAGAATCCATGTCTCTCTGCTCTCCACAGTCCGAGCATGATGTAAATGAGAAATTTTTCAAAGTAAAAACTTGTTTATTAGTAAGATGAATAATTAAGGATTATCTATACAAATTAGAAAACTACTACTCCCATGATTATGGAATTAATAAAAAAAAATCAATATTCCCTTCACAGAAAATGGAGAGGGAAAGAACTTGTTGATGTAAATTTTATGTAAAAACCAAGAAGAATTCAACAATCCTAAGAAGCAATTTAAAATAAAATATTTCTCAGTTCTTGATTTACATTATATAGGCAGTGTAACTATAAAGTTGCCAGTCCTTGTATTACAAATGTAATTCTACCATGGTCCACTGAAACACCTTCTTGCTTATAAACCTAAATCTCTTCTTAAAAATAAATGAGCATTTTGGTTTGCAATACTGTATTTTTAGATCTGTTCTTTAGAAGCAATATAATATCTTTCATTACACCTTAAATACTATAGACAGCTAAATTTGTGTTTATTATACTTTATTTAATCATTAATATAAGCAGCAGCAGCCAAGAACCTAAATTTGGATTATCGGCAATTACCTAAAATATTGTAGATAGGACAACAGAAATAAGGCTTTTCCTTCATGACCCTTTTAAAATCAAAGTACGAATGCTCACAGTCTGAGACTTGCCACTTCAAAAGACAACATAGACAATTAGAGTAAAATTACCAGAGTGATGTGTTTTATTAACTCCTCTTTTAGAACAAATTTGGATGGCTAATATGACACAGTACTTTCAGGGATTTCAGTGTCACATAGAACTGGGGTTGAATCTCAGACCCTATTATTTCCCAACTGATCTTACATAAGCCTCATTTTCCTTTTCCCAAAAATTGAAACAGTGGTAGTATAAACCTCACAGCAATGTTTTTTTTTTTTTTTGTTTTATTTTGTTTCTTTTTTTCTTTTCTTTGGTACTGAAGATTGAACCCAGGGGCATTCTACTTCTGAGATACTTAGCCAGCATATTTATTTTTTATTTTGAAATAGGACCATACTAAGTTGTAGAAGGCCTTGCTAAATTGCTGAGGCTGGCTATGAACCTGCCATCCTCCTGTCTCAGCCTCCCAAGTACTGAGATTACAGGTATGTGCCATCACACTCAGGCATAGCAATGTTCTAAGTAGTGAAAAAGATAATGTTATTGGTAGGCTACCATTGAGTTTAGTATATAGTAAATATTCAAAAAATGTCAACATTATTTTAATAATGTTGTTTTAACCAGGAACCCTCAAATTTAAAAATTTTTATTTTACTCTGAGGAAATGGCCATAGAAAAACTAAATTTGATTATTGAAATGAGTGATGAAAAATTACTTACAAAGTTTATTCTTCGCTGGGTGCAGTGACACATGCCTGTAATCCCAGTAATTTGGAGACTGAGACAGATTAAAAGGTTCACAGCCAGCCTCAGCAACTTAGTGAGGCCCTTCACAACTTAGTAAGATCTTGTTTCAAAATAAAAGAAGAAAATAGGGCTGAGGGTGCAGACAGAATGTCCCTGGGTACCACAAAAAAAAAAGTTTATGCAATTTGTGTGTGTGTGTGTATATGACTGCGTGTGTGTGTGTGTATGTTTATGTGTGTGTGTGTGTGTGTGTGTGTGTATGCACTCAAAGACTCTTGGTACAAATCATATATAGTAGTTTATTATCTTACTATCTGATGATTTTTTTCCTCTAGAAATAAAATATAAATTCTTCAGTCTGGGTTTAGGATTTTCTATATTCTTTTTTAATACCATAATGAGGTATAGAGTGACAGGAACATACATACACACGACACTTAGTGTGTTTCCCTCCGGATCCCACCTGACTCCCTCCCCTTCCCCTTCCCTGGACTTGTCATTGAAAATGGTATTGGTAATCTCGTATATTTACATAGCATCTTTAAAATAGTTACCTTCATGACATCTCCTTCTCCTATCCTGTCTCCCTGAAACCCTCTCCATTGCTCCACTGGAGTCTCTATTCCTTTATCTGGGATTTCCTTTGTCATCCAATTTCTCTAGCTTCCACATATGAGAGAAAACATACAACTTCTTTTCTTTCTGAAGCTGATTTATTCTGAGCTTCAGTAGGCGGCTTAGTGGGGAAGGTTTCAATACAGACCCATTGCTGCAGTTAGTCCCCAGGCAATAATAGATGCTTATCTTCCACCTCTACTATTAAACATTCTGGATGCCTCTCACCCCCAAGCTATACTTGTACTGGTCTAGGCTGCTTTCTCCATGGGTTTTGAGTAATTAACTTTCTACCAAGTGGCTGGTTGGCCTGTTAAACAGAGGAACCAAGGATATCATTAACAACTCAGTGGGAGTCTCCAATGCTCATCAGGCTTAGTGACAGGGAGTACAAGCAGTTGAGTCCATGCATAGCCTCTTGCCACCATGGAAACTTTGTGGTCCCATTTTGCAAGCATCAGCAGGATTAAGGACAAAAGCTGGCTGACATCTGCTCAGTGAATCCTTAAATTCAGTTGTACAGCATCTTCTCTCTACTGGGTACTTTCTACTGAGAATTAAAGACAAAGATGTACATATATAGTGCCCATTTTTATAGGCATTCATCTTTAAATTCTATCCCCTTCTTCACTACTCTACCAAGATGATCCTGACATTTCTATCTCACTTATTATAGGCTACCTTTATCTCTAAGCTTCAAGAAGCCATCCCAGGTTTTTTAAGTAGGCTCTCCTACTTAAAAAAAAATTTAAAAAATCTCTTTGTATTGCCTTATATTTTGAATGATTCTGAGTACAAGACTCTAAGGTGTCTATCATAAATGTTCTCTTGATTTTCCATTATATATTAAATATGTTCTTCAGCTTTTTTTGGTTAATAATCCATATACCAGCGGCACAATTTCCCAAGGTTGACCAGAACAGCACTTAATTTTAGTTGTTGACCTAAAATTGCTGAGGGGAAGCAAGTACACAGAGTTCAAAGAAGACAAATATCCTATGCCAGGGATTGACCCTACATGAGATTTTTGAGTGGTCTTCAAGCAAGGGGAACAAAATTTTACTCTAGTAATCATGGTGGAGGTAGCAGTGTCTTAGATAGCTTGGACTACTAGAACAAAACTAAGATAAAATGAATGGCTTAAACAACCAACTTTTTTTTTTCTCATAGCTCTAGAGGATAGACTCTGGCAGATTCAGTATGTGATGGTGGTCTTCTCTTTATATTATTGCAAGGTAAAGAGCAGAGAGGTGGATAAAGCTATCCTATTTCTTCTTATATGGGTCCTAATTACATTCAGGAGGGTTAAATCCTCACAATGTAATTATTTCCCAAAGACCCTGCCTACAAATACTATCCTATTGATGATTTGGGATATCACATATGAATTTGGGGAGGGCACGTATATTTGATCCGTAACATAGAAGTTGATAGTTCTCAAGCAAATCTTCCCATTACATATCTTGCTTGAGGCCTCAATGTCTCATTTCTTCCCTACCATGGCCCTGAATTTGACATACAATTTTTTTCTGGTGTGTCAACTTGGAATTTTGGATATCACATCACTCTTATGATCAGATGTGGTCTTTATTTTCATCACATACTGTACTTCAACTGTAAATGAGGATCTCAAACAGTGTCTTGACTAATATAGACTAATCTCTATATCATTCATTTATTTCTAGCTGGTTACACACTTCTTTACATTATTGCTTTATTTTCACAAGTTAATATCTATTATAATGTACAAAATAATAAATTCAGAGTTAAGAATTACATATTATGAATCATTTATATCTCGTACACTACCTACCACTGTTGAATCCATGTTAACTCAATAATGACTATTTGGGTAAGCATTATTAAAGGTAGAAAGAACAACAGAAAAACAGACTTCTTGGCCTTAAGATAGAATTAACAAGAAAATTCTATTATCACAATTCAGAGTGCTCTATTTAATCAAGGTTCTACTGTGCTATGCTCCTCTGTCTTCTGAGTAATTAATACCCTCCCAAGCAGATTACATATTCAGATATAGAAGTTTCTTTAATTTCATTTTCTCCCTTAACTTTAACCACCATTAAAGTAAGAGATGTTCCAGTCTCCTGGTCAGAAGGAGTTTCATCCAAAACAATTCTTACAATCTATGATGGATCTAAATTGGTTTACTAATATGAAATATATCTAATAAGGTAATAGTAACCATGAATGGCAAGCAAATCATTAAATGTTTTCATATATTTTCCTTCTTGCCTTCACATCAGTATGTAAAACAAGTATAAGTTTTCCACATTATAAGTGGGGAAATTACATCTCACAGAGTCTGTAAGTGGGAGAAAGAATGTACTTGAAAGCTCCAGACATACACCAGTGCCTCTCCCACACGCTTGGCATGTCCATTCCATCTTCCATTATATACTACTTAACCAGGACATTAATGCATATAACTATCTTGCGAGTATTACATTTCTATTGAATGAATGAAATGAGCTTTGGGGAGGTTAAGGAACTTATCTATGGTCAGGCAGTATAGATAGGTTAGAACTCAGTTATCTTTTCCTCCCAAGAAGATACCCATCCCAGGATTGCATGCAGCCTTGTCTAAGATATAAAGAAAAAAAAAAAGACAAGATTTCTGACTTCAGAAAGTCCCCAGTCCTCTTTATTAACTCACCCTGAAGGGCAGTGAAGTGAGAAATGGACAGCTTATTGTTTCTCTTCCTGTCAAACGCTCTCTCATCCTGAAGGTCATGATGATTTTAAAGTGAAGGCCTCTGGTTGTAATGTGCACAGTGATTATGGGAAGAATTTATTTAAAGGCAGATTCTTAAGTATCTTTAGGTTTTCAACAACCCCAGTTGACAACAATGCAGGTCACTTCTTCAGGGTATTGTAGAAAGCCCCTTTCAAAGATAGCGAAAGTGACCGGGATTGAGTTCTGAACAGAACGCATAGCCAGAACAAAAAGGCTGAGTGAGCAAACTGCCTCCCATCTCCCCAGACTCAAACACAATCCAGAAGGAACAAAGCTCTCAGGCAAGCCAAACCAAAGCAATAAAGAAATAAAAACAGTAAAGACCCCAAATACACTTATGTCTTGCACAAAGTCACGTTGTTCTTTACAAAGTCAGCAGAGGCCCCACTTTGCAGCTCTTAGCAAGACAGTGAGAAGCAAGAGGACTTCTGAAAACAGCTCACCGTGGAAGAATTTGTGATCACGCAGTGAGCATCACTTCAGATCACGACTGCGAGACCAGCCTTAATTAAAGGAAAACAAGAAGGAAGGCAGGAGGGAGGCAGTGAGGCAGAGAAGGCGGGATGCAGGGAGGCCTGAAGGAAGGGAGAGAGGGCAGGCAAGAAAATGAGACGATAAAAGTATAAGAAGTTACAGTAACAGAAAAACAAGAATAGATTTAGAGAAAAAGGGAAAAATACCATGCTTCACTATTATAATCTAGAGAACCAGAGAGGGCAATTCTACTGCATGCTTTATTAAACTGACTTCTCCATTTCTCCCCAGGCTGGACTGCACAGAGGAAATTCATTAGCTCCATTTAAATGCACACCCCAGAGCCCACCTTCAGTTACCAGCAGAGCACAACACATTTCACATTGGATAAACCACTATGACTCTAGAGAATGAATTTTTTTTTAAACTTAAATCAACCTTCATGGAACAGTTTGTATTCTTATGATTTTTTCATTATAAGTGAAGAACTACTCTATAGACAAGGACTGGGGAAAGTCATTATACTAAATAATTCATAGTAGAGAATTTTGTTGTAATGAGATCAACAAGGCATTAATGCTCTAGGCCATTGGCCTGGGCTTAGAAATGATTTTATTGTTGCAAACTTTTTTCTCACATTGGTTCTTGTTAAAATGGAATTTAACTGTGCAAATAAACTTACAGATATTACAAGTCATCAATGGATACCAGTAATCTGTACTCAAAACTCAAGAAGGATTTTAACTGCTTATATGTTACTGCCAAATCCAATAAATGACCAACTTCTTTCCTCTACTGGTTTTTCCCTTCCTCCTCTTGGATCTGCAAACAGTGTCCATTTCAGACTATCAATTCCTGACTGTTTCTTAAATGTTGTTGATCCTTTATCTGAGTCGTTCTTTTCTTACTAAGACACCAAGGGCTAAATTGCCTGCTCTCATTACTTTAATTACCATTTATATCCTTATGACTACCAAATTATATTTATGGACCACATCACTCTCCCAAGATTCTTCTATTTATTATCTGACTGTGTGCTGGTTATCTTACATAGCAGAGACACAAAGCAAATGTGCAAAACTGAATTTTTGTACCATCTCTAAAGCATACTTTTGTGTCTCCATGTAATCATTAACTCAAAAAAAGGAATGCATTCATCAAGTTGGGCAGGATGGAAAAGCCTCATTCCCTCATCTATAACCTGAGTTACTACCAGATTACATGGGGAAAGTGATGCCTCTTCTGCTGTTTTAAATGCAAGGCCAGATAAGAGGTAACACTAGTAATCAGTTCATCATCTGGACTGACCTCTTTTCCATCCCATGGGCATCAAAGGTGGGAGTATGTAGATAAGGGTAGGACTCTTATATGGAAGACACCAGGAGTCAATTCCCAGATATTTGTGAGGAACCTGAGGAATTTTCAGAAAACTCTGTGAAAACATTTTGGATTGTTATTTCAGTGAAATGGGATACTCTTCTGGAGTCAAAAGCTAGACAAAAAGATGTTACCATTAAAACACACACACACACACACACACACACACACACACACACACACACACTTGATTATAGGGACAAAGAAACCTAGGCGGTAGCTAATTGGAAAATGCCATAAATTAAAGTTAACATGCAATTCTCAAATTGCACTTGATTTGATTTTTAAAAGAATCCATACTGTATTAAAGAAGCTTGCATATAAGCTGAAGAACTATTATAATTGAATTTTATCACAGTTATGTATGGAGATAGATCAAAAGAAGCAAAGTTTGTTAAGTTATATTTTCAATGTAGAGTTTGTGTCTAGAGAGGAGTGAAGATATTGCCCAGCTAGCTGCTCAGTAACATTGTCGGAGTAAAGAGTCTAGGGAATGAAGCACAACTGGAAAGCTAACTACACTGAGGAAAAATTGTGGCAGTTACTTGAACTCCATGAACAAGTCAAATATTTAGAAATTAAGTACGGGCTTGGAAGCCCTCGGAAATGGGGAGTTCAGAATCCAGGCAGTAATCTGGCTTCCTAATTAGCTGGCTGAAGTACAGAACAAAGTACTTTCCATCATGCATCTTCTTCCACATCACCAGAATCCCAGAAGAGGACCCAAAATACTCAGATGTCCTGAAGAGAGCTAGAAAAAAGAATATTCAGAGGAAGCCCTACCCTTCATTGTCCATGAAACAAGAAGGGCTTTTACATGTTAAAAATAAACATCAGTCATTATTTTTGACTATAGATCTGTAGATTGCAGAATCTTTAGACCAATCTACACTGGTTGCAGCTGGGAGTAGGCACCTGGCACAGTGCAAACCACAGACACCATAATGACTGGCAGCACCATGGATCAGTAGACATGCTTCGAAGGCAAGAATATTCCTCTACAGCAGGCAAAATGTGCAAGCTATCTGAAAATTTATGTTAGTGGTCATGTATGTGTTTTCATATGAGTTATTTGCCTAAATCCATTCAAAGCAGTCCAAATCAGCATTGATGTCAGAGTCAGAGACTCCTAAAACAAATGATCCCACTTATTTTCAGTGGGTTGCTTGTCAGAGAGGGAGTTTTCATTGTTTCTCCACAAGGGATCCCAGGAATTCAACCTCCCTGAAAGTTTTTGCAAAAAGAATTCATCTCACAGCCAAAATTTATGAAATCATGAAACAACCTTATTATACACTTTCTCTTTGTTTTTGTAATCCTGGCTCCATAAAGCATGTCCACAATCATGAGTCTCAGGTTCTTGCCCCTTTCTTTATTGTAAAGACTTTTCCTCTGCCTTATAAACTTACTCAGTCTAATGGATATGGGAAAGTGTTCTATCCAAAGGGTTTTCTTCTTCTTTTTTCCATTACACAATCATCAGCTATCAAACATTTTGAAATACCCAATATGCTTTTTTGCCTTCACATCTTTAGATTTTTCAGACTAGAAAACCACTTCTACAATTTTGGCCCTGGAGACCAGAGAGCTGGCAGTATTGCAGATGACAGCATTTCTTGGCTGTGACATTCACATCTGACTCCTGCATTTCTCCCTTTTCCTGGGCTTAATGGGAACCTTGAAGCCATAGTCACAACACAATAAATGCTGGTTCTTAGCCCCCCTCCTGCCCCTGTTGATATTTTGCCGGAAAATGATATATTTGTTTCTATTTCTTCTTTTTATCCCTTTTCCTTTTATCTTTTGTGATTACCTAGAGAATTATTTTTCCCAATTCTAGTATAGCAGCTGCAGCTATAAAAGCCTACTGAATTTTATACCTGTGACAAAGAATCTTATGCTGTCATAAAGATAGTCTTAGCATCCTTAGGCACAAGGAATAGAATGCACCTGGGAACACGTAGTTACAAACAGACTTGAGCACTGCCAAACATCAGAGGACCTTGAGTCTGGCCAGTGGTCAGCTTAGGCCCTGGCATCTAGATGAGGAATGCCAGGAGACCTGGAGGAGATTAAAAGTTTTGAAAGATTCTAGCCAATGTGTTCTTTTTTTTTTTTTTTTTTTTTTTTTTTTTTTTTTCTTCTTCTTCTTCTTCTTCTTCTTCAGTAAATTTAGAATGGTGGTGTTTAGTCAGTAGCAATATTACATTTCAAGGCTTATTTACTTACACAAAACTCTTTGAAAATCCTTCAATCACATGGAATTTAGCAATTAATAATATTTTTCTTACAGGTCACCTGGGAAATAATAGGCTTACATAGATTAACACAAAAGCAAGGTATTTCATTTTTATAACATTTCCAAACTGCCATTTCACTTTGCCAATGCAAATTTAGTATAGTTTATCTTAACATTTATTAAGGTGCCAATACATTGTACTAAATCCCACATTAAAATCTTCATCTGGGGCCGGGCGCGGTGGCGCACGCTTGTAATCCCAGCATTCGGGAGGCTGAGACCGGAGGATCCGGGTTCGCGGCCAGCCTCAGCTACCTAGTGAGGCACTCCGCAACTTAGTGAGACTCGGTTTCAAAATAAAGAATAAAAAATAGGGCTGGGGGTATAGCTCGGAGGTAGAATGCCCCTGAGTTCAATCCCGGGTACTGCAAAAAAAAAAAAAAAAAAAAAATCTTCATCTGGGTATCTACCCAAAAGAATGGAAACCAAACTATCAGACCAACGTATGTGTATCTATGTTTATAGCTGCACAATTCACAATAGCCAAACTATGGGAGCAGCCAAGATGTCCATTGACAGATGAATGGATTACAGAACTATGGAAGATGTACACAATGGAATTTTACTCAGCCATAAAGAAGAACAAAATCATGTTCTTTACAGGGAAATGGATGCAACTGGAAAACATTATGTTAAGTGAGATTAGCCAGTCACAAAGAGTAAAGAAGCATATGTTCTCCTTAATATGCGGATGTTAGGGAGAAGATGGGGCATAAGAGGGTTCCCAGATGAAAAAGTAGAGACCCTCGATAAACAAAGAAGTTGATTTAACCAAAGAGGATGGACGGGGGGGTGGGGGGCGGGGAGCATCCTAAGGCACATGATGTACTTACACAATTATATCCAGGTCACTCACTGAACTGAACTTGAGAGGTAGGGAGGGCGAGGGAGCGGGGTAGGAATTGGGGAAGGGGTCAGATGAGAAATGTGTGTACATTTGTCTTTATCAATTTGTACCTAACAAAGATGTATACATACAAAGCACGAATTATTACAATAAAAAAAAAATCTTCATCGGAATTTCTTGTGGTTGTCCTCATTTGGGACACCAGCAGGTTCAGCAACATCTATTAGATCCAAGACTGAATGTTCCATGCAGTAAGAGATACTATGCTCTTCCAGTTGAAGATACACGCTCAGAATCTAGTTGTGGCTACACCAGCCATGACTCAGTTCTCCAACTCTGACAAGACTTTCTGCTCCCAGCCCCAGTGTAGTTTAGGTGTCTGGTGTTTACAACTGAGCTCCATTCAATTTTTTGTCTTTGGTAAATGGTATTTTTTCCACCATTGTGGTAGACATTTGTTTTTTT
>PVLC010004243.1:0-87187 GCA_004027655.1 Graphiurus murinus
GGGCCCGCTGGCTGCCGTCCCCGCCTGCCCCGGTCACTGGCACGCTGGAGACCTCCTTCCTGCTTCTTTTTATGGTCTCCTTTTGTTTCTTTCCTGGTATGATGGGAGGGGAACGGCGATTTAAAGAATACTGTCACAGAACAATGAAGCAGTGACTGGCTTCACAATTGATGTAGCTGATTTCATGTAGTCCTAACTATTCTCGTGTTTCTGACAGTAACAAGATATCACACTTTCCCTGCTGGGAAACTGGGGTGGGGTGTCCTCATGCACCTGCCTTTTACACAAGTATCTTTGGGGGACGCTCGCTCACCGTAGTGGGTTTTCTGAGTGTCCGCCCGGTGTCAAAAGCTGCAGGGATCAGCGTCTATGTTGACACCAGTTGCTTTTCTGGGATCCCCCTTAGATCAACCAGAAGCCATCGGCTGGTCGGGGAGCTAAGGGGGACAGGTTAGACACCGTAGCTTGGTCCCATCGGAGCTGACCGGAAGCTCCATGGCGGGAGGAAGTTGACATCAAAGTGTCATTTTAAAGCCGAAAGTTTATTTTTGACAATCGAACTGATTCACGCAACCCATATTTACTGAGCATCCACCGTGTGCCAGGTTTGTAGAATTCCACGAGGGAAGACCAGCTTGTTGATGGCGGAGGCTTGGTCCTGTCTAGAACCAGATGATGTGAAATGCCCCCTTTCCAGGCTGGTTCTCCATTTTTAACAGATTTCTCAGGTCACCAGTGTGACCCCGAGCTTGGCCAGCAGATTGTTATATAGTGTTTGCTGCCCGCCACGCTATCCGCTGGAGGCAATTAAAAAGTTTGTGCTTTCGACTCGTTCCCAGCATGGAGACTGGACCTTTATGGACCTCTCGCCTCTGTTGAGCACCGTGCGAAGTGCTTTCACACATCTTCTCTCGCTGGTTCCTCAACACCCACTCTAGCACGCAGTCCTTTTATCCCCATTTTACAACCAAGGAAGCGGAGGCTCTGAGAGAGGTTAGCAACGTAGCCTGTGGCCACTCAGATCCGGAATGGCCGAGCCGAGGTTGGACCCCAGTCGGTGTGACCCCTCAAGGGCTTTGCTGTACTAGATCCCTTCGTGGGGGTTCTGCTAGTTCAAGGGCAAGGACGCACATGCGGTCCTGAGGGGGACTGGGAGCCTGACTCAGTTCCCCTAGAAAGAGCACCAGGCTCGGGAACCCTCGAGGGAAGGTCAGATGGTTTAGTGAGAGATTTTATAGCCTCGGTCCCTACTGTTCCAAGGCAGAAGCACCTAACTTGCACTTGGGGGCCTGTCTGGCTTGCTCCCTAACTTGGGAGAAGCTTCCCCCCTCCCCTCCCCCCACTGCAACCCCAACTTCCTCCCCAGGATCATCTGTGCTAGAAACGCCTGTGTGCCTGCCTGGAAGGGTATCACAACCTCTGGAGAGACAAGCGTGGGGCCATTCCATTCTGGGTTCTGGTGGTGTTGGTTCATGTGTTCTTTTGTAAGAGGAATTTCGTACCTTGGAGATGCTTTGTACATATTTGTATTGATTTTATTAAAAAAAAAAAATTGGTTGTGCACTTCTAGCCAAAGGCGTTTGTGTTTTCATTTCCTTTTGGAAGGCTGGTCCACAAAGACATGGTGGTACACACCTGTAATCCTGGTACTTGGGAGGCTGAGACAGGAGCATTGCAGGTTCAAGGTCAGTAACTTAGTGAAAGGCTGTCAGCAACTTATCGAGACCCTGTTTCAAAATAAAAAATAAAACAGGGCTGGGGGTGTACCTTGGAAGCAGAATGACCCTGGGTTCAATCTCCAGTAACACATTCACACACACACACACACACACACACACACACACACCACCACCACCACCACCATGGGACAAACTGGCTATAAAATTGATAGTGAACCCCTATCCCTGGACCCTGCACATCCTGCTCTTCCTGGAGCAGAGGCCACGCACGCACTCACCTCCCTTCTCGGAATCCTAAGAACTCCCAAGGAAAGAGTTCGCTTAGCCCAACTTGGAACTTGCCAGACAACCCAAGGTCAAGTCAACACGCGCAACCACAGTTTACGCAGGGCACAGGTGGAAGCTGCGGAGCCTGCAGGCTGAAGTCCCCACGGATGGGTCAGTAGGTCACTCTGGGTCGGGCTAGCCCCTGGATTTACGTGGTCTGAGCCATGCCTAGTGAGTTGAGATTCCTGTAACCCCAGTACTTGGGAAAGCTGAGACAGGAGGATTGCAGGTTTGAGGTTAGCCTCAGACAACTTAGCGAGACCCTCAGCAACTTAGCAAGATCCTGTTTCAAAATAAAATAGGGATGGGGGTGTAGCTGGGAGGTAGAATGCATTCAGTACCAAAAATAAATAAGTAAGTAAGTAAGTAGTGGGTTGGGGGCAGGCAGGTTCTTCTTGTTCCACGTGACTTGGAGGGGCTGATTTCATCCTCCCGCCCCCCTAAATCCTCACCTCCGAGGCTCAGCACTGATTGGGCCTGGCCGGTGCTCCACAGTCTGGAGTAACTGGGCTGGGGACAAATGTTTGACAGCCCCCCCTAAGGACACTTGCCGGAGCTTGGGGGAGGCAGAAGCTCTCTGTGCTGCGGTCGTTACACTAGTGCTGTATGTAAGCACAGAGCTGCCGGGGCCATGTTACCACCACACGGGACCCAGCTGTCTCAGAGAACAGAGAACCAAGGGATGGAGAGACCTGCACCAGCACTGCAGCCCCTGGATCCAGCTGTACCTGCAGCCCACACTGCCGCAGGAACCAGAATCCTGATTAAATTGAGAATGTATTTTCTTCCCTCCCTCCCTCCCTCCCTTCCTTCCTTCCTTCCTTTCCTCCTTCTTTCTCTCTCTCACTCTGAACCCAGAGGCATTCTACCTCTGAGCTCTACCCCCAGCCCTATTTAATTTTCATTTTGAAACAGGGTCTCACTACTGGAACCTCCTGTCTCAGCCTCCCAAGTACTGGGATCACAGGCGTGTGCCACCAGGCCTGGCTTGAAGCCATATTTGAGTTGGATTTCTAACATTGGCAACCAACAGGTTCTACCTTGCGATGCTGCCACGGCTGGTGTCTTCACGACGCCTGGAGAGGCGTGAGTTGTCACCTCACGCTAATGACTGACCTTTGTTATCCGCCTGGTACCCAGGCCGTTCCTTTGTGAATCAGCCCGTGCCTTCTGGGCCTCGGAAGAGATTGCTGGCCCATCGCAGGCATTCCAGGTGCCCCACCGAGGCCCTTCCGGACCCCTCTGTCAATCACATGACCCCATCCTGCAGCTGCGTGAGCTTTGCTGCTGTTCAAGGCCTTTGGAGGCACCTCTTGGGCACTGAGTCTCCTCCGTGGAGAGAATGAAGTGTCCCCAGGTCCCCCTACCAACCCAGAAACAAGGAGTGACTGGCGTGCTTCTATGAGTGCAGAAGCCACAGGCGGGATGATTTCTGAGATGTGACTTATACCCAGAGCTCCACATGGGATCCGGCTGAGGCGGGGCCTCCCCGGAAGTCACCATCTGGCTTGGCTGTATCCCTGGCCTGTCTTTTCATTCATTCCCTTACTGGCTTCTCCTGGGAGCACGTCGCTGATAAATCACATGCTCCTCCTCCTCCTCCTCCATTTCGGCACTGGGGGCTGAACCGAAGGGCATTCTACTCCACGCTGCACCCCCAGCCCTTCTTATTTTATTTATTTATTTGCAGTACTGGGGATTGAACTCAGGGGCATTCTACCTCCGAGCTACACCCCCAGCCCTATTTTTTATTCTTTATTTGGGAACAGGGTCTCACTAAGTTGCGGAGTGCCTCACTAGGTAGCTGAGGCTGGCCGCGAACCCGGATCCTCTGGTCTCAGCCTTCCAAATGTTGGGATTACAAGCCTGCACCACCACACCCGGCCCTTCTTATTTGATTTTATTGAAACAGCATCTCACTAGGGTTGCTGAGAGTCTCACTACATTGCTGAGGCTGGCCTTGAACCTGTTACCCTCCTGTCTCTGTCTTCCAAGTACTGGGATTACAGGCGTGCCCCACGATACCTGGCCATCACAGGCTTCTTGACGATCTCTGCTTGGGAGGAACCAGCAGAAGATATGGACTCACTCCACAAAGTGTTGTTCCTCACTCAACTGAAATGGTCCTCTTGGCTTCTCGAGGTGACAAGACAATCACACAGTGAATATAAATTGCATCAAAAGACGGGATTTATTGGCCGATGTAAGACATAAAGACACCAAACACAGCAGTTTGTCCCAGAGCAAAAAAGGATTCTAGAACTCACTTCATATTTCCTTCTTAGCAGCTGGGATGTCCCCTGTGGTACCACAAATTCTCTTCTCTCCTCTCTCGCTCTCTGGTACTAGTGATTGAATCCAGGGGCATTCTACCTCTGAACTACACCCCAACCCTTTTTATTTTTTATTTTGAAACAGAGTCTCACTAAGTTGCTGAGGCTGGTCTTGAACCTGTGATCCTCCTCTCTCAGCCTCCCAAGTACTAAAATTACAGGTGTGCACCATCACGCCCAGCTTGTTCTTCTCTGTTGAAGGTGGTGAACCTGTTACATCCAGGTCCAGAGCGGGTCTTTCTTATTCCTGCACTGTTATTTTCAGGTTCTTTACATGAGCAGGACCATTTCTGAGGACTTGGTGGACTCTCAGCCTGTGACTCATAAAATATTAAGAGCAGGATACTTGGAACCCGACACTCAATTGATCCTATTTGTAACAAATGGGTCACACGCTGATTTGGGTAAAGGAGATGGGCGTTGTTCTTTTCTGCTGGGGTCTCTTGGCTGCTTATATTCGGGTGTTAGGGAATTCACACAGCAGTCTAGTGTCCAGAGAACTCTGCCCTGGCCACTGTTCCTCCAGAGCAGACACAAAAGCCTCTCATCTGGTAGAAAACCTCCAGATGCAGCCGGGCACGGCGGTGCACACCTGTAATGCCAGTACTTGGGAGGCTGAGATAGAAGGACCGCAGGTTTGAGGACAGCCTCAGCAAGTACTGAGACTCTCATCAACCTAGTGAGACCCTACTTGAAAATTAAAAAAAAGAGTTGGGGGTGTAGCTTGGAGGTAGAATGACCCTGGGTTTAATCCCTACTGCCACACACACACACACACACACACACACACACACACACACACACAACTTCCAGATAGGGCGCTCCTTCAGAGAGCAGAGAATGAATGAATAAAATCCCACATGAAAACATCCCATCGGCCCGTCCCTCAATTGTGACATTCTTCATAATGCTAGAAGATGGCTCATTATTTGTGTGTGATGCATTGAAGAATTTTTTGTGTACCTGGGTACAATTGGCGAAACCCTTGGCATATTTGCCACTAACCTACATTGTTAAATTCCATGGTTCCAGCAGATCATCTATACACTAGGCTTTGTTACCCCAGGAATGACTACAGGGAGGTAAAGGGACTTCCCAAAGTCACGTGGAGTTTGCAATTAGGATTCCAGGTCTGATTCCCAGCAGCCTGCTCTGTGGACTTCATCCCATGCAGACATTTTTTTTTTTTTTTGGTACTGGGGATTGAACCCAGGGGCTTTCTACCTCTGAGCTACACCCCAGCCCTTTTAATTTTTTTTTTTTTTTGTTGTTGTTGGTTTGTTTTGAAACAGGGTCTTGCTAGGTTGCTGAAAGTCTGGTTAAGTTGCTGAGGCTGACCTCAAACCTTCAATCCTCCTGTCTCAGGCTCCCATGTATTGGGATTACGGGTGTGGGCCACCAGGCCCGGCTCCAGGCAGATACATTAGTAAGTCTTCCTGGCTCTGATTTCTCTGCCCTTGACAGCCAGGGCGTCGTTCTGATAAAAACCAGTCGCAGAAAGTCCTTTGCCTCCCTTCGGCTCCCCCTCAAAGCAGAGAGAACAGACCAGCCACATCCACGCAGCCGTTTTCCTCCACGTCTGCTTTCTACTCGATTATCCAGGCAAGTGGGATTGTTAACATCACGGCCATTGCCATAGCAACAGAGCTTGAGAGATGCCACGCTGCCCATGAGGGATGTCTTGCTGGGTACCAGAAAGGAGCCGGGATGTCAAGGTAAAGGAAGAAATCTGGTGCGGTGGCACACGGGGGCAAATGTCCTGAATCTACTGGGGGAGGGGGCACCCAGGGCTCCTCCATTTCCCCTGGGGCTTGCACACGAATCTACTCACTAGCCTTTTCTGTAGGGCCCTCCTCAGCCCATCTCGCTGAGGTTGACAGAGAATGGAATCACAAGAGGAACAGGGCAGGTGACATCCTCCTGGCTTCTGTGAGGTCACCTGTGCCATCTCGTCCCAGATTTCAAAGTAGGAGAGTTTCAGAGTCAGGACAGGGATTGTGCATGTGCCCTGTGCCACAGCACTGGTTCGTGGAAGAAATTCCTAACATAACGTTATCACTTTTGCGCTGAAGGCCACCAGGGGAGGGAGCAAAGTCCACCACTGACAGAGCTATTAACAGTCCTGAGACTTAAGAGAGAGAGAAGACAGAGTAGAAGGGGGAGGAGAAAAGGAAAGATTATGGGAGACCCAGTGGCAGCCACATCTGGGACAAAGTTGACCCTCCCCCTTTCTCCCAGTACTGAGGATTGAACCCAGGGGTGCTCTACCACAGGGCGACACCTCCAGACCCTTTTATTTTGTATTTATTTATTTTTTATGTGTGTGTGGTGCTGGGGATGGAACCCAGGAGCGCTCTACCTCTGAGCTATACCTCCAGCCCTACTTCAGTCTTTTGTTTTGAAACGGAGTCTCACTAAGTGGCTGAAGCCGGCCATGAACCTGCGATCCTCCTGTCTCAGCCTCCCAAGTACTAGGATTACAAGCATGCCCCACTGTGCCTGGCTTATTTTTTAAATTTTGAGACAGGGTCTTGCTAAGCTGCCCAAGGCTGACCTTGACCTCAGATTTGCGATCCTCCTGCCTCAGCCCACCGAGTCACTGGGGTTACAGGTGCACTGCTAAAGCTGACCCTTCCTGATACCCCAAATGGGACTGAGCACCCCAGCCAGGGTCCAGGCAAAGAACAATTGTAAGGGGCCAGTCATTCCATGGAGCCAGCCCCAAGTCAGTTTTTGGAGCTGGCATTCACCATCTGTATTTTTTCTTTCTTTCTTTTTTTGTTTTTGGTACTGGGGATTGGACCCAGGGACATCCAAACTCTGAGCTACACCTCAAGCCCTATTTTATTTTTTATTCTTTATTTTGAAGCAGGGTCTCACTAAGTTTCGGAGGGCCTCACTAAGTAGCCGAGGCTGGCCACAAACCCGGATCCTCTGGTCTCAGCCTCCCAAGTACTGGGATTACAAGCGTGCGCCACCACGCCCAGCTACCATCTGCATTTTCAACGTGGTCCATATCTAACACGCCTGGACACTGATTCTTAACCAGGAGGCGTCAAACCACTTCCTATGCGTTTGACATAGCAGGTCTACCGGACCCATGACAGCAGTGTTAGCATGCTGGCATGGGAGCGGGCTCTGAAGACAGCCCAGGCTGTGTCAGACACTCTGTCCGTCCTTGAGCTGGTGACCCTGGGAAAGTTCCTTCGCCAAGCTCTGTGCCTCAGTTTCCCCACCTGTCAAATGGAGGAACCAAGAGCGTGTCCATCACAGGACTGTTGTCAAGGCGACAGGCAGTAACGCAAGCAGGGTGCTTGCTCGATGCTTTGCCCGGCACACACAAGACACAGGTGCGCTAAGTTATTCCAGGTAGATGGAGGGGCCGGGCATTTTTATTTTGAAAATATTTTACAGTGAGTCTAATCTGAAGGCCTGAGCCATATGGGGGTTGGCAGCGATCTCCAGGCTTCTGCCTGGTTAGGAGGACCAAGTACACCAACCTGGTACTAACCAGGTACTAGGTTAAAATAAGGTGAGAATTTCAGAGCCAGGCATGGCGATGCATGCCTTTGTAATCCTAGAACTTGAGAGGCTGAGACAGGAGGATTGTAGGTTTGAGGCCAGCCTTAGCAACTTAGCAAGACCCCTAGCAATTTAGACCATGTTTCAAAATAAAAAAAATAAAAAGGGCTGGAAGTATAGATCAGAGGTAGAATGGCCCTGGGCCCAATCCTCAGTACCAAAAAATATATATATAATAATAGTAATAAATAAAATGAGGTGAGAACTTCAGGCATCTCGGATTCCTTGACTTGGAGGGAGGTAAGTGATCTCCTGGGTGGGGATCAAGGCTGAGACAGGATGACTTCCCCTGCTGGAGAGGAGAGACACACACACTGTACCGCAGAACTGGAGAGGCGGGCGGGGTGGCCAGGCCGGGGCCTGCCGTTGGGGCCCAAGGTGGTGGAGGGCAGGAGGCAGGACGTAGATTTTCCAGATCCCCCAGCGCTGGGCCCAGGGTGCTGACCCTGGCTTCCGCGTGGACGCCGTCAGCGCGGCCCTAGTACACCTGGAAGTGCGCGGAGGTGGCCCCATCCTTCCAGCAGCGCAGCGTATCCACGGCAACCGAGCGGCAGAGGGGGCAGGTGCGCTCGCGATCCAGCCACAGGCAGAGGCACTCCTCACAGAACACGTGCTGTGGGGAGAGCGGGGGGGGGGGGGGCGCCACTGAGGAGCCGGAGCCCGGGGGACACAACCGCCACCCCCACCCACCCGCAACCGCAGCTCCCGCTCCAGTGGCGGGGGTGGCAGCGGTGCCACTCACGTCTAAAGCGGAGGAGAAGGCAGAGGTGGGGGCTGGAACACCACACTGACATAGACATACTGGCAGTTAGGTGAATTTGTTGTTTTTTGGTGCTAGGGATGGAACCCAGGGCCTCCTGCACGCCGAGCAAACGCTCTACATCCCCAGATCCTGGATAAATCATGAGGGAGAATGAGGAGCCAGCTCCTGATGAGCCTTAGGACCCCTGGCTAAGGAGACAGGATGTGCAAAGGCCCTGAGGCGGGGTCGTGCCTGGTATCTTGGTATCCTGCAAGGAGCATGTGGCTGAGCCAGAGGAATAGGAGAGGGAGACAGGGTCTGAGAGCTGATTGGGGTGCAGATTGTTCAGGGCCACTGTGAGGACTTTGGCTTTTATTCTGGGTGCAGTAGGGAGCCATGAGCAGAGGAGAGACCAAATATGGTTTGCAGTTTTTTTTTTTCGGTACTGGGGATTGAACTCAGGGGCATTCTACCTCCAAGCTACACCCCCCGTCCTAATTTTTATTCTTTATTTTGAAACAAGGTCTCACTAAGTTGCATAGGGCTTCACTAAGTAGCTGAGGCTGGCAGCGAACCCAGCCTCCCAAGTACTGGGATTACAAGTATGCACCACCACACCTGACTGGTTTGCAGTTTTAAAAGACCTGTTTGCCTGCTGAATTGAGAAAAGAACAGAGGAATAAAGAGAAAGGCAGGGAGATTGGAAAGACCAACAGTCCCACCAATCTCAGACAAGTGACAACCTCCCTGTGCCTCGTTTCCTTCATCTGTAAAATGGGGATCATACCCCCCCCCCCCGCTAGGATGTTTAGCTGACATCTTAAAACCACATAGATATGACAACCAAAGGCAGTGCGTGACAGTTGACTGGATCCTGGATGGGGAAAAACCCTAGCTGTAAGGTTCATTTTGAGGGCCACTGGAATCATTTGAACATATTACAATATATTAGATAATAGTTTATATAATTGTATTTATTCATTCGTTCATTTACTTATTTACGGTAGTAGGGATTGAACCCAGGGGCATTCTACCTCTGAGCTATACCCTCAGCCTTTTTTTTACTTTGAAACAGGGTCTCATTAGGTTGCTGAAAGTCTCACTACTTGCTGAGGCTCTCCTCAAACTTGTGATCCTCCTGTCTCAGCCTCCCAAGTACTGGGATTTATCATTTTAAATCCCTTGGTGTGTTAGGGGATTGTGGTTATGGGAGAGTATGTCTTTGTTCTTGGGAGATGCACACAGAAATATTTAGGGATGAAGAACCAACAAGTCTGCAATATGTTCCCAACTGGTTTAGGGGAAAAATTTTTATCAAGAAAAGTCAAGTGGGTGCGGTGGAGCATGCCTGTAATCCCAGTACTTGGAAGGCTGAGACAGGAGGATCACAGGTTTGTGGACAGCCTCAGCAATTCAGGGAGACTCTCTGCAACTTAATGAGACCTTGTTTCAAAAAAAAAAAAAAAAAAAAAAAAAATGGGGCTGGGGATGTAGCTCAAAGGTAGAATGACCCTGGGTTCAATCTCTAGGATCATAAAAAAGAAAAAAAGGGCTGGAGGTGTAGCTTGAAAGTAGAATGTCTCTGGGTTCAATCCCCAGTACAAAAAGAAAAAAAAAAGAAAGAAAGTAAAGAAATAGAAAAAGTGGCAAAACATTAGTGATTAGTATATTTAAATGAAGAACAGAAAAGCTTGCTATCTTCATTGTTAGCGTAGAATTGACCTTTTTCAAAATAAAAAGTTTGGGGAGAACGTCAATATAAAATAAAAAAGAAGGCAGTAGGAATAATACCAAGCTAAGAGTAAGTGCTCTGTTTTGGGTATTATCACGGTCATAGTTGTTATCTTGTATCTGCTTACTATCCATTTTCCGTCTCCCATGCCTCTGTAAGCTCCTTGTACAGGTGTTCCTTCCCCTGAAGTACTAAGAGGCAATGCAGATATTGCTCTGGAGACAGCTCCCTGGCACCATGGCTGGGGCCTAACAGAAGGGCAGTCTGACCGGGGAGGCAGTCAAAGAAGGTTCCTTGGAGGTGGGATAGTTCCGTAGAGGCTTGGGGGTGTTTACAAGCTAAATGGGTGTTGCAAAGAGGTGGAGAAAGAACATTCCAGACTAAGGGAGACATCTTGTGCAAAACTCCTGAGATGAAGCCGGGCGTGGTGGCGCACGCTTGTAATCCCAGCATTTGGGAGGCTGAGACCGGAGGATCCGGGTTCGCGGCCAGCCTCAGCTACCTAGTGAGGCACTCCGCAACTTAGTGAGACTCGGTTTCAAAATAAAGAATAAAAAAAAAAAAATAGGGCTGGGGGTGTAGCTCGGAGGTAGAATGCCCCTGAGTTCAATCCCCAGTACCGCAAAAAAACAAAACAAAACAAAAAACAAAACAAAACAAAACAAAAACTTCCTGAGATGGAAAGGGCCATCTATTCACCCATTCCTCCATCCAATCATCCAGCCAGCCCGCCATTCACTATTTTTTTTGTTTGTGTGTTTGTATGTGGTACTGAGGATTGAACCCAGGGCATTCTAACCTCCGAGCTACACCCCCAGGACGATTTTGTTTTTTATTTGGAAACAAGGTCTCACTAAGTTGCTGAGGCTGGCTTCATACCTGCAATCCTCCTGTCTCAGCCTCCTGAGTACTGAGATGACAGGTGTGTGCCGCCAGGCCCTGCTACCTCTCCAGCCCTTTTTATTTGGAAACGGGGTCTTTCTAAGTTGCTGAGAGTCTCACTAAGTTTCCAAGGCTGGCCTTGGAAATCCTTCTATCCCAGCCTCCCACGGACTGGGATTACAGGTGTGTGCCACCACGCCTGTCTCTGCCCAAGAATTTCTAGTCCAGCTGTGAGAGGACCGTGGTGGTACCAGGAGAGACACAGATAGAGCGAGGCTTGGACAGACTGCCGGCAAAGAGAAGAAAGCCTTTCACCTTGACATCATGTTCAAATAATCCGTGCAACGGAGACGGTATCACAGATGGCTCCGAAGCGTATGAAAAGATGTTCAGCCACGCTCATAATTAGGGAAATGCAAATTAAGTCAGCGCGGAGACAGTGCTTGTCACCTGTCAGGTTGGCAAAGCGCAAGGGAGGCTTGGTAACTGTGTGTCGGCGAGGGGGAAGCGAGGGGCCGCTCTGCACTGGGGTTGCAAGCGGATACTCGCTTTGTGGAGGGGAGCGGAGCAGGAGCTGTCAAAACCGTGTGCCCTCTGACCTGGCAGCTCCACCGCTAGGAATTTAGCCTACCTCGAGCTCTCGCACTTGTGGAATGGAATACATGCCCGGAAGAGAGCTAATGTTTATTTTACTCTGACCACGGGCCAGCCAGAGCTGTTTTTTGTTTGGGGTGTGTGTGTGTGTGTGTGTGTGTGTGTGTGTGTGTGTGTGTGTGTGTGTGTGTGTGTGTGTTTGCTATTGGGGATTGAATTCAGTGGTGTTCTACCTCTGAGCTATACCCCCAGCCTATTTTACTTATTTTTAATTTTATTTTATTTTGAAACAGAGTCTTTGTGACAGCAGTATTTGTAATAACAGAAGAGTTACAAGCTACTAAATGTCTATCAAAGGAGAAATGGAGTTAGGCATGGTGGCATATGCCTGCAATCCCAGTATTTGGGAGGCTAAGACAGGAGGATGGCAGGTTCAAGTGAGACCCTGCTTCAAAATAAAAAGTAAAAAGAGCTGGGGTGTAGCTCAGAGGTAGAATACCCTTGGTTCCAATCACCAGGAGAGACAGAGAGAGAGAGAGAGAGAGAGAGAGAGAGAGAGAGAGAGAGAGAGAAACAAATTGTGGTCTATACAGAAAATGGCACATTATGCAGTTGTAAAACAGAATAAGGAGCAATCTCTATGTAACTTTTAATTGCAAGTTAAATAGGCAAGATGCAGACAGCTTGAGTAATCTGCTTTGACTTATTTTAAAAATAAGTCATTTAAAATAAGTTTGTTTGTTTGTTTATTGTAATGGATATTGAACCCAGGGCCTTTTTATTTTGAGAGAGGATCTTCCTAAATTGCTGAGGCTGGCCTTGAACCTGTGATCTTCCTGTCTCAGTCTCCCAAAATACTGGGATTATAAGCCTATGCCACTGTGCCTAGCTTTTATTAAGTTTTTAAGGATATGTTCACGTGTGTATGTGTTTGTATACATGTGTGTATATATACATATAAGTATATATGTGCGAATATGCATATGTCTAACATATGTTTCAATTCTATAAAACATCTCTGGAAAGATACAAAGGAAGCTGGTAACTATGGTTTCCTGCCTGGCGACACAGGGAACTAGAGAGCTGGGAGACAAGGGCAGGAGACCTGTCATCATTCTTTGTATATTTTGCAAAACAATTAAAAATGTTTATTTTATTATTTTTATCTTTATTTTTTAGCCCTGGGGATTGAACTCAGGGATGTTCAATCTGAGCTATACCCCCAACCCTATTTTATTTTTTAACAAAGTCTCACTAAGTTGCAGAGAGCCTTGCTAAGTTGCTGAGGCTGGCCTTGAACCTGTGATCCTCCTGTCTCTGCCTCCCAAGTACTGAAATTATAGGCGTGTGCCACCATGCCTGGCTACAATTTTTAAATACAATGTTGTTTGGGAGTGATGTTAGAATTACAGAAAAGTTGCAAACACAGAACAGAAAATCTCTGTATACCCCTCACCCAGTTTCAGTTTCTCCTAATGTTACCTTCTCGCATCGTCCTGGTACGTTTGTCAAAGCTAAGAAACCCACGATGACGCTTTACTGTCGACTGAATTCCTGACACGAGTCAGATTTCACCAAACTAGTTTTCCTAATGTCCTTTCTCTGTTCTGGGATCCAACCCAGGTCCCATATTGCATTTGGTTGTCATGTCTCCTCAGTCTCCTTGTTTGAATTTTGATTCATGCAAATAGATGATCAATTTAAAAAGAAACAAAATGAAAAATGCAATGAAAAACAAACTCCTCTAAAAATCACCAAACAGCAATAACAACAACACCACCACCGTGTTTACTGATGCTAAAAGAGGACCCCGTCTCCTGTCCCACCTTCGGGGGTGTGGACGGGCCATCTGCTTTCCATTCCTCTGGTCTCCAGGCTTCTCCTCCTCCAGTGAGCCGCCCAGCCTGGAACGCGGCGCTCCCTGCCCGGGTCCCCCGGGATGCTGCATGAATCTCTCTTACCCAGCACTTATCGCTGCCTGTCTTGCTTCATAGTTATTTATGTATGTGTCTCTCTCCCCAGGGAGACCATGCGCTTCCAGAGGAGGGGACTGATCTGCCTGTCCTCTGTCTCTCCTCTTTGGTGTCTGATAGGATGCTCTGACCCAGGACACATTTGCTGAATTGACACCTTGGCCCTGATGTCAGGAGGAGGAGGAGGGGCACACTTAGGGAGTTAAAAGGGACCAACCAGCACTTAACCATCATGACTTGGTGATCTTCAACTACTAATGAAAACAACTCTATTCACAATAATAAATACAATACTAGCATCTTCTCCTCTTCTTCTTTCTCTTCCTCCTCCTCCTCCTCCTCCTCCTCCTCCTCCTCCTCCTCCTTTTTTTTTTTTTTTCTAGTACTGGGGATGGAACCTAGAGGCATTCTTCCTCCTAGCTATACCCCCAGCCCTATTTTTTATTCTTTATTTGGAAACAGGGTCTCACTAAGTTGCGGAGGGTGTCACTAGTAGCTGAGGCTGGCCGCAAACCTTTGATCCTCCTGTCTCAGCCTCCCAAGTACTGGGATTACAAGCGTGCTCCACCACATTTGGCCAATACTAGCAACTTCTATGGTTGAATAATTTACATTTAGTTCTTTCCATAGATGATCTCATTAAATCATAATAAAAACCTCTATGAAGTATAATTATTAGTAGTATTAGTAATATTATTATTATTATTATTTGTGGTACTGGGGGGTTGAACTCAGGGACATTCTCCCTCTGAGCCCCATCCTCAGCCCTATATATTATTTTGAAAGAGGGTCTCACTAAGTGGCAGACAGCCTCACTAATTTGCTGAGGCTGGCCATAAACCTGCGATTCCCCTGTCTCAGCCTCTGAGGTACTGGGATTATAGCTGTGCACCACCACACCTAGCGATTATGCCCATTTTAAACATGGCTGAGGGAGATATCATAATCCACGGGGGGGGGGGGTTATCAAGAATACTGCAAGATTTACACTTGGGATATTGAGACATAACACCATACTAAATTTGGCATTTCTCCATTTTACTCATAATACTGAGGCTCAGACAGGGGATAAAACTTACCCAAGGCGAGCCAGGTACTAACATGCAGAGCCAAGATTCGAACCTGAGCCTGGCTGACTCTAGTTGACCAGGCGGCCCCCAAAGACCCATGCCAGAGCCCTGAGGTCTGGTCACAGGACAGGTTTATCCACAGGACATTGGCTCGTGGTGGCCAGCCTCAGTCCCTGGGACCCCACCCCGAGCCACACGGTGCCCAGCCCCAGTCCCCAGGACCCCCTGAGTCCCACTCACCTGGCACAGGAGGATCAGTGGCTCTCGGAACTCGGCCTGGCAGATGGCGCAGATATCGCCGGCTTCCGTGCACTGCTGCCCGGTGGCTCGGACCCCATAATTCTGTTTAGGGGAGGGGGAGACACACACACTGTGGACCTTCATGGAAGAGAGGTCCTTGGGAGCGAGTGAGGTCTATGGGGTAAGAGGGCGTGGGGCCGTATCCACCTCCTGGCTCCCATCTTAGTTAGGACCACCTGAGGCCACTCACCTGAGAGGTGCAGAGAAGCTTCAGGGCTTTCCTAAGGCCGCCCACGCGGCCACAGATGTCAAACGACTAGAAGGAAAGCAGAACCATGGATGAAATGCGTGCAAAGGTCGCTCGGCTCTTTTCTTGGCATCTGATATCAACAGCCTCCCCTGCTACTTAGGCCACTATGGAAAATGAAAGGCACACGTACTGCCTCCCCCTACCCAGACCCTGGGCAGGCATTGCTAATCGATCACAGCACCATTCCTCTGAGCCCAGCCAGCCTCAGAGCCTGATAATCCTTCTCCACTCAGCACTCCAGTTAGTCACTGCCAGCCGATCAGCGATGAGAACTGGCAAGCAGGAAAAGACCCCTTGGCTGACACTGTCTGAATCGCTTGGTTAGAAGGAAAGGAAACTACATGCATTCCTGCAGGATCTTCTAAAGCCAGAAATAGAGAAAGAAAAAAGAAAGAAAAAAAGAGAGTTGGGCGTGGTGGCACACGCTTGTCATCCCAGCATTTGGGAGGCTGAGACTGGAGGATCGGGGTTCGCGGCCAGCCTCAGCTAACTAGTGAGGCACTCCGCAACTTAGTGAGACTCGATTTCAAAGTAAAGAATAAAATATAGGGCTGGGGGTGTAGCTCGGAGGTAGAATGCCCCTGAGTTCAATCCCCAGTACCGCCAAAAAAAAAAAAAAAAAAAAAAAAAAAAAAAGAGGGTTTTTTTTGTTTTTTTTTTTTGGTGGAACAGGGGATTGAGCCCAGGGGCATTCTGCCTCTGAGATACACTCCTGACAATTATTTTGTTATTTTTGGGGATTGAACCCAGGGGTACTCTACCTCCAAGCTATATCCCCAGCCCTATTTTTAATTTTTATTTTAAAACAGGATCTCACTAAGTTGTGGAAGCCCTCACTAAGTAGTTGAGGCTGGCTTCGAACCTGTGATCCTCATGTCTCAGTCTCTCAAGTACTGGGATTACAAGCCTGTGCCATCATGCCCGGCTCTATTTTATTTTGTTAATTTTGAAACAGGGTCTTGCTAAATTAATGAGGCTGGCCTCAAAACTGTGATCCTCCCATCTCAGCCTCCCAAGTACTGGGATTATAGGTACATGCCACAATGCATGGCAGAGAATTAATTAATTAATTTTGTAGTACTGGGGATTGAACCCAGGGACATTCTACCTCCGAGCTACACCCCCAGCCCAATTTTATGTTTTATTTTTAAACAGGGTTTCACTAAGTTGCGGAGGACCTCACTAAGTATGAGGCTGGCCACAAACCTATGATCCTCTTCCCTTAGCCTCCCAAGTACTGAGATTACAGGTGTGGGTCACCACGCCTGGCTTGTATTTATTTTTTTAGGGGAAAAACCCCTTACTTGTAATAATGATGAAAAGAAAAGCACTGCTTGCTGATTTGGGGAGCTGAGAGGCATAAGATGAGGGAGAGATTTTTGAGATGAGAAGGAGAGAAAAGGAATTCCGTGACAAGGAGTCCTGCTGCTCTGGGCATTGGAAGCAGCCCGCCCGGGTCTGATGCTGCTCTGTTATTTCTAACTGAGTGACCTTCATCTTCCTAAACCTCAGTTTTCTCACCTATAAAATGGGAGTAACACGGGAATACATGTTGAAAGGATGACTAGGTGAAAAGATAGCATATGGTAAGCTTCAGAGGCAAGAAATTAGAGTGGACAGGCACAGTGGCGCATGCCTGTAATCCCAGTACTTGGACGGCTGCAACAGGAGGATCACAGGTTCAAGGACAGCCTCAGCAATTCAGTAAGACTCTCAGCAACCTAGTGAGATTCTGTTTCAAGAAAAAAAAAAAAGACTGAGGAGGTAGCTCAAAGGTAGAATTACCCTGGGTTCAATCCCCAGTACCACATACACACACATACACACACACACACACACACACACACACACACACACATGAAGTCTGAGAAATAGCTAGAGGTGGTGGCTGCAGGACACTGTGACTCCGTTAATAGCCATGGAATTGCAGACTTCGAAATGGTTAGTTTTTGTGGTTAATTTTACGTTGTGAATTTTACCTCAACCTAGACAGCAAAGAAATGAGCCGCGCAGTGGTTCCCCAGGCCTGCAGGGGATGCAGCCGCCCTCCAGCCTCAGGCACCTCACCTTGCAGAGACTGTAGAGGATGATAAGGACCCCTCCCAGGAAGTAGCTGTTGGAGGAATCGTCCCCCATGATGTATTTGTACCACAGCTGGATAGGAACGAGGGATCGGAACAGCTGGCTCAGCTCCTCGATGACCAGATAGAACTTTCCCTGCAACCACACAAAGAGCATCAATTATTATTAGCAGTAAAGACCCAAAGGACCACGCTGGGGGCCCTGGCTCGGCAGTAATGACATTCCAGGTCACAGGCAGGCCATTAATCAGCTCTGGAAAGCACTCAGGCCGGCTCTAATGGGGCCCGATATGGCCAGGGAGCCCCGGCCGCTGCCCCACGCCCTCACCCAACGCCCGGCAGCTCAGAAGATCAAAGCCCCAAGATCAGGTTTCAGGGAGGAAGAAACCCTATACTTCTGGTACAGGACTAGCGTGTGCCAGTCTTCCTGCAGCTTGCAGAGATGAATACCAAATGTCGGGGGACAGTCGCTGTCTCCCCACAGACCACCCTACGGCACTGACTCAAGCTGGCAGGTGACCATCCAAGGGGCCTGGCAGGAGGGCACTAGGAGCAGGTACGGCCCAGCTGGGAGGCAGGGAGGCTGGGAGCCCGAGAGTACAGAGATACCCGCCCATTCCTCTGAGCTCCATCAGCTGCTGTACCTACCGGAGAAGGCACGATGGACACCTGGGAAAGAACTGGGCCTCCTATGGAGGCAGGTTTGACTCTTATCTGGCTGTGTTTGTGAGCCTCAGTTTTATCACCTACCGAAAGGGAATCACATGTCTCATCTTACAGGATTCCTCTGGGGGCTGAGGCAGTTGAGTGGAGAAGCACCCAGCATTGTGGCTGGCCACGGTTGAGTTCCCACAGACTTGCCCATGCACAAGTCCATCAAGCTCTCTGTGGCCTGCGCTATCAAGCGGAGATGAAAACAACACCGCCCTTTGGGTCTAGTAAAGGTAGACAGACGCCGGGCGTGGTGGCGCACACCAGTACTTGGGGAGGCTGAGGCAGGAGGATGGCAGGTTCGAGGTCAGTTTCCCATCCAAGTACTAACCAGGCCCGACCCTGCTTAGCTTCCGAGATCAGACGAGATCGGGCGCGTTCAGGGTGGTATGGCCGTAGACTCAAGGTCAGTCTCAACAACTTAGTGAGACATACATGCTGTGTGCATGTATGTCACTATCACTTAGAACTATATTATGACGTGAGACTACAATGCACCAATAAAAGTATATAATAAAATAAAAATAGGGCTGAGGGTATAGGTTGGAGATAGAATGACCCTGGGTTCAATTCCAGTACAAAAAAAAAAAAAAAAGATAGACATATTCCTGTCCCATGACCCTTCAGTTCCACCCTGAGGTATCTCCCCAAGAGAAATGGAAACACACATCCAAATGTGCATACATGTTCTTAGCAGCTTCATTCATAAAATCCCCAACCTGGAAACAGCCTAAACGTCCGTCAATGGAGGATGGATAAACCAGTTCTGGCAATGTTTATACAATAGAATACTACTCGGCAATCATCATCAACAAATGGCTCAAATTTGCAGCAACATGGATGAGTCTCAAAGACATTACATCGAATCACAGAAGACAGTTCTAAAAGGCTATCTATTGGCCAGGCATGGGAGGCCCAGTACTTGGGAGACTGAGACAGGAGGATCATGGATTTGAAGCCAGGCTCAGCAACTTAGTAAGACTCTTTTTAAAAACAAAACAAAACAAAACAAACAAACAAACAAACAAAATGGCTAGGAGAGTAGCTTGGTTCAATCTGTAGCACCAAAAGAAGAAAAATAAAGCTATATATTGTGTAATTCTGGTTTGTAGGAAGTCCAGGAATTGGCCACAATAATCTGGGGTGATAGAAATCAGACTGGTGGTTGTTCTTTTTTCTTCCTTTTCTACCACCCATCCATCTTTTCATCCATCCATCCTTTTATCCATCCATCCCTGTATCCATCCATCTTTCTATCTGCCCATCCATCCATCCATCCATCCATCCATCCACCCACCCACCCTTTCTTCCCTCTTTTACCTCCGTCCTTCCCTCTCCTCTCTTCACTCAAAGCACATATTACATATTCTAGTATCTGTCTCTCCCACAGGACTGTATGCACCGGGGGGAGAAGTTCGTTTGGCTCTGGGCATATCCTTAGTCCCTATGTCATAACAGAAGCTCATTTAATAACAGGGACTCTCCGAAGCTGAAGATTCTACCCTCGCTACTCATGCCAACTTCACAGAGTTTGCTGACAGCAAAGGAAAGTTAGAACACTGGCAAAGGAGAGAGAGCCAGAACATCGAAGAGAGAATTCCACTTTGTAAGCAAGCACTGATGTCACAGAAAATAAAATTAAGGGAGCAAGTGACTAGGTGCCACCATGTTAAAAGCAGCAATTAGCTGCTGGGGCGGGGCCGGCCACTTCGAGAAGATCAAACCACCGGGGAAAACTGGGCATATCCCAGTGAAACCCTCTCTCCCTAATTAGGCAGTTTTATAATTCCAGGTTTCTTAAGCATGTTATTTCTCACGACCACCAAGTGGAATGTGCGGTTGCGCTGGGGTGTCAGAGGCAAGGGAAGCCATCCGAGTGTGAGCCGTCTGGCCTGCCTGTCACCCCGCAGGAGGAATTGCTGGGGCACGGTGGTTCTGGGCTCGGATTCTGATGGGGGGGGGGGGCGGCAACGTGGAGTTGGGAAGGCGGATTCTATTCTGATTCCTCGCTGCCAGGATTGGGGAGGGACAAAGGGTGAAACACAGAAACCACAGAGGCTGGCTCGGGAAGGCGGTGGGATGGAGAGTGGGAAGCTGAGACAGAAACAGCAGAGAAGGGACTTTCTGAGGACAATGCCCCTCGGCGGGAAAGATGATCTGAAGAATTATGCGCATGGGGAGGGAGGCAGGAGAGACATCATCAACACTCGTTAACCGAGTTCATGGGTAAAGAATGCAGACAGAGATGGAAGGCTGTTTTTTTTTCTCCTGTATCAAGGTTAGGAATGAATATTTACATAGTTTTGCCTGTTGACAAATCTCTTGCACACACTTTCTTATCTATGGAGGTGGAAAGCAGAGTGGTTTAAAAACCTGGGACACAGGATTCCACGGTCACATCTGCCACCTGTTAAGCTGGTGGATGTTGGGCATTTTAACTTCTCTGAGCCTCAGTTGCTTCATCTATAAATGGGGATAAACACACACACACACACACACACACACACACACACACACAATTCACAATGGTATGCTGGCAAAATAGCTCCAGGGGGAGGAGGGAATGGCCCTTATTCATGTGTCTGCTAATTTCTGTGGTGTAAATACTCCCACAAGGCCAGTTTCAAGGTACCAAGGGTTAAAAAAACTTCTTGCAAATTCCCTGAAAATATAACCAGCTCTCATACAAGCCCCTGCATCCTGCACCCCACACACCAGGGTGACCTTGAGGATTAAATGAGCTAGCAAATCTAAAACATACTTCACAGGGAGGGCACAGAGCATGATAAGAGCTAGAGCTGAGCCTCATGACAATCTAGGCTGGGCATTACGTTAGCAGCACTTTATTTTAGAGACAAGACAATGCAGGTTCAAAAGAAATAAGGTGTGCGATGGGGGCCTAGCTCAGTGGTAGAGTGTGTGTTTAGCATGCAAAGCACTGGGTTTGATTCACACACACACACACGCACACACACACACACACACACACACACACACACACACAGTTGGGCGTAACAGCACATACCTTTAATCCTAGTACTTGGGAGGCTGAAACAGGAGGATCCTGTTTGAAGCCAGCCTTGGCACCTTAGAGAGACCCTGGTTCCAAATAAAAAATAAAAAGGGCTGGAGATGTAGCTCAGTGGTGAAATGCTCCTGGATTCAATCGCCAGTAATATAGGAAAAAAAAAAAAAAATGACAGGAAGGAAGGAAAGAAGGAAGGAAGGAAGAGCACTAGTATCAAGGCATAAGAAATATCTGGGACCCCTGGTCCAGGCCTGGTCGCTTTCGCCTCTTTCCTCTTGGGCCCCCTCCTCTGGTCACCATTTGGGAGAAGCCCAAGCTAGGAGGACCAGCTGAGAGGCCATGTGGAGGGATCATCCCGAGACCACAGAGCACGGAATCCAGCCAGCAGTGGGACAGAGGCCTGGGAGGTAGGACCTAGGCACACTGTTCCTGACATTTCAGCTGAGGCACCAGACCTTGAGAGAAGAGGCTGCCTTGGACGGTCCGGCCTCACAGCCATCCTGTGGAAGAGAGATGAGCCGTCCCCACTGCGCCCCGAATAAACTCCTGACCCACAGGGCAAATGACTGCGGAAGGAGGAGGAGGAGGAGGAGGAGGAGGAGGAGGAGGAGGAGGAGGAGGAGGGGGAGGAGGAGGAGGGTGGTGGGAGGAAGGCAGAAGAGAGAGACAGAGGACGATGAATAGGAAGAGGAGGAGGAAGAGGAAGAACAACAACAATGACAATGACAAGGACAACAGGGCTGGAGGTGGAGCCCAGGGGTCATCAACATTTTAAAAAAGTACAGCCAGACGCTGGGCGTGGGGGTGCACGCTTGTAATCCCAGCATTTGGGAGGCTGAGACTGGAGGATCCGGGTTCCAGACCAGCCTCAGCTACCTAGTGAGGCCCTCCGTAACTTTGTGAGACCCTGTTTCAAAATAAAGAATAAAAAATAGGGCTAGGGGTATAGCTCAGAGGTAGAATGCCCCTGGGTTTAATCCCCAGTACCGCAATAATAATAATAATAATAATAATAATAATAATAATAATAATAATAATAATAGTATAGCCAGGCATGGTGGTGCATACCTACTATAATCCCTGTACTTGGGAGACTGAGACAGGAGGATTTCAGGTTCAAGGACAGCCTCGGCAAGTAGTGAGACCCTCATCAACTGAGTGAGACCCTGTTTCCAAATAAGAAATAAAATTGGATTGGGGGTGGAGCTCAAAGGTAGAATGCCTCTGGGTTCAATCCCCAGTATCACAAAACAACAACAATAACAACAACAAAAGTATAAAAGAGATCCCAAGTCTAAAACATTTGAGAACCTTTGAATTGTGTTAAGCCCCTGGCACAGGGTAGATGCTTGGTAACTGCAATTGTTATAATTACCCTCGTTTCCTTCCCTCAGCCGTGAAGGTCATGATGGCAGAGATCTATACCCTACTCCCCATCTTTCCTCTGTCCCTAGTCAGTGTGTGTCCCTGGCTACCACCTGTCACTCTACAGCCCTTCACCTCTTCCTTAGAGTCTTCAATTTTTCAGCTGCACGCATAGCTATTTCAAACAGAGACTACTGCTTCCTGCTTCCCTTGCAGCTAGGTGCCATTTCAGTGACTAAGATAAAGCATAAGTGTCAGGTACCAACTTCAGGAAACCTTTTACTTTATTTCCCCCTTCCTCCATCTTCCCACATACTGAAACTGGGATGTGATAGCTGTTGCTCTCATCACCATATTGGCCTGGAGGTTCCACACTCTGGGACCGGTGAAGCTGTGAGCTGAAAGGTGTCATATTCCCAGGCTTGGACTGCTTGCCTTTGAAAATTACATGATAAATGAATATATTTTTTTAAACTGGCACATTTTTGTAATTCCAGTACTTGGAAGGCTGAGACAGGAGGATGGCAAGTTTGAGGACAGCTTCAGTAATTTAGTGAGAACCTATTTTAAAAAGTAGGGCTAGGGATGTGATGCACAGGAAGAATGCCCTTGGGTTTAATCCCCAATACCATAATAAATAAATAAATATCTTTTAAAAACTTAAGCTAGATTATTTTGGATTCTTTGCTGGTACTAGTGAATCCCAATCTTAATACAAAGGGTTTGGAACGCAGTAGGTGACCAACAAATGTTTATTGAGTGAACAAGTAAGTGAATGAACGGATGGGCTAACTGCCAAAGAAGCTACGCATGCGGGATCTCCACACAGGGCATGGTTTAAAAAACGATGAATCCAGGAGTGAGCAAGGGGGCGTCTGCCCAGTGACTGCTAAACTGGACACACACACACACACACACACACACACACACACACACCAAAAACAACACAAAACCAAAAAAATACTGTGGGGAGCTGGATGCAGCGGCGTGCGCTTGTAATCCCAGTACTTGGGAGGCTGAGACAGGAGGATGGCAGGTTTGAGGACAGGTTCAGCAAGTAGTGAGACTCTCACTAACCTAGCAAGACCCTGTTTCAAAATAAAAATAAAACAAACCGGGCGTGGTGGCGCATGCTTGTAATCTCAGTACTTGGGAGGCGGAGACAGGAGGATCATAGCCAGCTTCAGCTACTTAGTGAGTCCTGTTTCAAAACAAAGAATTAAAAAATAAGGCTGGAGGGGGGGTGTAGCTTGGAGTTAGAATGCCCCTGGCTTCAATTCCCAGTAACAGACACACACACACACACACACACACACACACACACACGCCCCACTGCAGTAAAGAAAGGCAGTGTGGGCGGAAGGAAGGAAGGCGGGGAAGGAGGGAGGGAGGATTGACTGTGGCACCGGGTACGCCTCCTCCAAGGACGGAGGCCGTGGCGTCGAGGCAGGAATCGTGGTGAAGGGCAGGAATCTGGAGTGAGAGGGCCTCTTACAGAGTTCCTTCACCCGTTTATGCCCCCGTTTCCTCATGGGTGACAAGCGGCTGGTGGTGGTCCCTGCCCCCTGGAGCGGGCGGCAGGATACATGAGCTAGAGACTTGTGAAATGGTGAGCTCGGGACCTGGCACGGCGTGAGAACTCAGTGAACATTAGCATCAACGGCAGTCTGGCGAGTCTAAGATAGCCTTTGGACGAACTGAATTAAGCCTGTTTAAAGAGGCTGGCAGAGGCCCAAGAGGCAGAGTGGGAAAGAATTGATTTTTTATGTCACTGTTGATAATGTGAAAATGGTGTTAAAAGTGTGGCTCTTGGCGGCAGAGAGCTAGGGGTGCATACTTTGTGGCTCTGTGAGCCTGGCAAGTTGCTTTCCGTCTCTGGGCTTCAGCTTTCTGTTCTGTATGATGGTGGCATTGTCCCAGGTCTGATGCCGTGGGCCTCTAAGCAGTGTTGAAACAACTAGTGGAGTTGGGCGCAGTGGTGCACACCTGTAATCCCAGTATTGGAAGGCTGAGACAGGAAGATTCCGGGTTCAAGATCAGCCTCAGAGCCAGGTTGGTGGCGTATGTCTGTAAGACCCAGTACTTGGGAGGCTGAGATGAGAGGATCACAGGCTTGAGGCCAGCCTCTGCAACATAGAGAGACACTGTTTCAAAACAAAACAAAAACAAGAACAACAAAAGAGCTGGAGTGTAGTTGAGACCGTAGGATCCAGGTTTGAGGTCAGCCTCAGCTACTTAGTGAGGCCCTCCGCAACTTAGTGAGACCCTGTTTCAAAGTAAAGAATAAAAAATAGGACTGGGGGTGTAGCTTGGAGGTAAATGCCCCTGGGTTCAATCCCCAGTACCGCAAAAAAAAAAAAATAAATAAATAAAAAAAAAGAGAGAGAAAGAGCTTGGAGGTCGACTGCTATTGGGTTCAATCCTTAGTGCCACAAAACAAAACAAAAACCACCTAGTGGTGTTGCTTTGGCTTTTAAGTGACAGAAAACTTACACTAAGAAGGAACGGCATTAGGTCACAAAACTGAGAGGGCAGGCGAGGCCTCCCCAGTCCGCCTGGATTCAGGAGCCAGAACAATGCAGCCGGCGTCCCAGTTGCTGTGGGTCGATCTGCTCCTGCGCGTCCATCTCTGGGCTCCCGCCGTCTCTGCTCTTTTTAAACCTGGTTCTTTCCTGCCCAGGACCAGGCCTCCCGCGGGTAAAGGCGACGACACCGATGCCCCGGCTCTGAGCGCATGTGGTAGGCTCTACTCTGAGCACGTTATGGGGTGGATGTTACTAATACTCCCACTTTACAGACGAGGAGACGGGGCACAGACTAGCTGGGTAACCTGCTCCAGGGGACACCGGTACAAAGTGCGGGATCCACCTGTATCAGGTAGGAAAAATGGCCGCCCCTAGCCAGCACTCTTACAGCTGAATTCCCACCGCAGCAGGGAATTTTCTGTCTCTCTGGACTCATTCTTCAAACTGAACTGCTAGCAGGCTTGGATGGACCTGTAGGAATCCAATCCCCTCACTGATTGGCCAGGCCGGTCACATGACCTCGGGATGGGCGGGGCCCGTAACTGGGTGCTGTTAGAACCCCGGGGCGTGGAGCGGGTCCTGGGTGTCAGGCCAAGGAGGATGGGCAGCTCGGTTGGTACACAGCTGGTGGCGGGGCCAAGCGGTGCCAACAATTCAAATCCCTCTTTAATGAGGGGGAAAACACGCAGGGATTGCCTCCAGCCTCCCGGGCCAGAGTGACCCCTCGGCCTGCAGAGACTGCCCCCCCCCCCGTTGCTTTTCTTCCCAGGACGGCTCCTTGGCCCCCCACAGTCGCTGGGGATGCGCCACCCTTCCTGCTCTGAAATGCTCAGGCTGCACTGGTCCAAAGTCTGTCTTTCTCTCCCTCCCTCTCTCCCTCCCTTCCTTCCTTTCTTCCTCCAGTTTTTGTGGTACTAGAGATTGAACCCAGGGGCATTCTACCTCCAAAGTACAACCTCAGCCCTTTTATAAGCTATTATTATTTCTTTAAAAACAGTCTCACTAGGTTGAGAGTCTAGCTACATTGCTGAGGCTGGCCTCGAACCTGCAATCCTTTTTTTTTTTTTTTTTTTTTTGCGGTACTGGGGATTGAACTCTACCTCCGAGCTATACCCCCAGCCCTATTTTTTATTCTTTATTTTGAAACCGAGTCTCACTAAGTTGCGGAGTGCCTCACTAGGTAGCTGAGGCTGGCTGCGAACCCGGATCCTCCGGTCTCAGCCTCCCGAATGCTGGGATTACAAGCGTGCGCCACCACGCCCGGCTGAACCTGCAATCCTTCTGTCTCAGCCTCCCAAGTACTGAGATTACAGGCATGTGCGCCACACCTCCAGCTTCAAGGTGCCTTCACAAGTCTTTGCTTTCCTGGGAAGACAGCCTGGGGAGCTGCAGTGATTGCAGGGCCGCTGGTTCTACAGTCTTCAGGATGAAACAGCCCCAGTGTGGACCTGGGAAGCCTGGAGCTGGGGGCCCCAGTGGGGCTCCTCCCTGGGGAGAAGGCTGGGGCAGGGCTTGGGGCTCAGAACTAACCGGTATGGTTGGAGCAGGAGCAGAGGGAGAGAGGTGTTGGTGGGAAGCACTGGATTGCTAGAGAGGAAAGCAGGAAGGGAGGACCAGAGACAGGGAGGGAGGGAGGAACAAGGGGAAAGGGGCCCTGTGCAGAAGAATAGGAGAGAAGGAAGAGTGACGGCGAAGAAAACAAGTTACTAAGCCAGGAGCTGCAGAGCAAGTGCTCTGCTTGTGGGCAGCCATAATCAGCTCCCAAACACAGGGGCAGGAGAGGGAAGAAGAGGAAGAGACGAGGCCACTGCGAGGTCTACAAGAGGAAGGAGAGAAGAAACTAACAGGAAAAGAGACTGTGGCTGGCTCATGGTTTGGCCATGAGGATGTGGCCTGCACGGCCTTCGGGCTGGTCCCAAACTCTGGTCACCAGAGGGGATGGACACTGTTAGTATTAGCACCAGTGAACAGGTGAGGCAGTGGGCTTAGAGAGGTGAAGTGTGCAGTCCAAAGTTGTTAGACAGTGGAGGGGCTAGGATTTAAATCCTGTCTCACCTCCCATCTGGTGCTTTGAACCATTGTGAAGAATAGGGAAAAGGAAGCCGGGCGTGGTGGCGCACGCTTGTAATCCCAGCATTCGGGAGGCTGAGACCGGAGGATCCGGGTTCGCGGCCAGCCTCAGCTACCTAGTGAGGCACTCTGCAACTTAGTGAGAATCGGTTTCAAAATAAAGAATAAAAAATAGAGCTTGGGGGTATAGCTCGGAGGTAGAACGCCCCTGAGTTCAATCCCCAGTACCGAAAAAAAAAAAAAAAAAAAAAAAGAATAGGGAAAAGGAGAGAGAGAGAAAGAGAGAGTGAGCGCGAGAGCAAGAGCGAGAGAGAGAGAAGATAAGATACGATACAAGGTTTGGGGGGAGAGAACTGAAGATGGCTGGTAAGATTCAAAATCATGGGTACCCTGGGCTGGAGATGTAGGGCGGTGGTAGACCGCTTGCTTAGCATGCGCAAGGCCCTGGGTTCACTCCCCAGCACCACTCACACCAAACAACAAAACAAAACCAGGTGTCCTCGGTGAGGGGTGCTTTCCAGAGGATGAAACAGGCGGCTATGGGCACTGGAGATGTGTTTTATTGCAGTGCCCAATACAGTAGCCCGCCGTGGCCACACGTGGCCGCTGAGCACCTGAATGTGACTAATCTGAACGGAAACCGAAAATCTAAAATATACAGAGAATTTAGAGAAGTATTCGGGGGAAAAAAACCGCAAAAAGGTAAAATAGCTTATTAAAATTTTAAATAGATTACATATTGAAATTACTTTGGATGCATTAGACTAAATAAAAAATTAAAAATGTCTCCCATCCTTTTTTGCTTCATGTATCTACTAGAAAATTTAAAATTGTGCTGCACGTCCTATATTTCTTATTGGACAGAGCTGTTGGTACCTTGATCTGGGAAGTTACATATGTATGTTTTAACTGCATAGCACTTTACAGTATATAACTCAATTAAAAAAAAAAAAAAAAAAAGAAGGGACGAGGAGAGCGAGCCAGGACAGACAGGCTGAGCGCATGGCGGGGGGCGGGGCCCGCGGGGGGCGGGGCCGGCGGCCTCGCGGCGCGCGTTGCTTGGCAACGGGCGTTGTGGATGACGTCACCTGCCAGCGGCGGCCATTAATCCCCCTCCGGGCGGGCCCTGCCGCCGCCGTCTCCTCCTCCCCCGGGCCGGGATGAGATCACCCCGGCGGGCGGCCGGCTGTCCCCGCGCTCCCAGCAAATCGACTCCTCGGCGAGCGCCGGCATCTCATGATCTCATGGCCCCGCGGGACGGCGCCGGCCGATGAGGTCACAGCCCCGCGCCCGGGCCTCCCGGCGCCCGGCCCGGCTGGGCGGCCTCGGCGGGTCGGGGTCGCGCTCGCGAGCGGCCTGGCGGGGACCCTCTGGACGCCCCCCTTTGCTCTCCTGCCCCCTCCGTTGAACACTCACTCCTAAGGCCAGCAAAGTGAGCGTTCCAGCTCCCCCAAGTAGAGGACGGGCGCGGTGCGAGGGGACTCGGCGACGGTGGACCCAGCCCGACTCACAGGACGCGCAGAGCGAAGGCACCTGCCCCAGGGCAGGGGGGCACAGGGCTTGAATCCAGGCGGTGTGAACTGGCCCTCTCCCCGGTTCTCCGTTTCCACGTCCTAGCTGTGTCCCAGACCTCTGGACCTGTGCCCCCAGATCCTCCTGGCTTCGGAGAGAACAGTGGCATTGGCCGTGCTTTCTGGGTGCCTTCTAAAGTGACTGTTACACATTTCCACCTGACAAACTCGCTGGGTGTGTGTGTGTGTGTAAGAGAGAGAGAGAGAGAACACCACGGGCATTCTACCTAAGAGCTACCCCCCCATCCCGCCCCCAGACCAGGCCGGAGAGGTTTTATAAGGCCCACTTGACAGACAAGAGTAGACTTCGCTTCAGAGCTGGGATCTGTCCCCAGGTCTCCTTAACCCTGCAGAGCCTATTATTAACACTTCTTTCACCAGAAAAAGATGACGCTTTCCTGATAACTGGAGGGACAATATCCCCTCCCTTCTCTCTCCCCCTCTGGGGTCAGCCATCAAACCCAACCAGAGAAGATGGATGAGGCCCTATTAGAAGGCTCCCCAACTCAGCTGCAGCAGATCCCCCCACCCCAATCCCAATTTATTTTATTTGTGGTGCTAGGGATTGAACCAAGGGCATTCTACCTTTAAGCTACACCCCCAGCCCTATTTTATTTTAATTTGGAAACAGGGTCTTGCTAGGTTGCTGAGACTGGCCTTGAACCTATGATCCTCCTGTCTCAGCCTTACAAGTACTGGGTTGACAGGCAAGCTCCCACACACCCCGCTCCTGCAGACTTATAAACTGCTCACTCACATGGCGCCTGGGCAGATCTCCAGCAAGACAGGGACCCCAGGGGCAGGGGAATGACATTTACTGAGTGACTGTGCTGAGACAGGCTCTGAGGTATGGCTGTCACGAACAGCAAAGTTGGGGTTATTACCAACCCCATTTTGCAGATCAGAAAATTTGCATTTATTTTAACCCAAATCAGATGGCAAGGGAATACAGGTCTCAGCCCAGATGTCATTTCCACAGAGAAAGCTCTTTCTGTTGACCTAAACGAGTCCTCAGAATTATTTTAGTTTCTTCTAGCATGTATTGCAATTTGAAGTTTTGTGTTTGGATGTTTATTTATTCTTTTTGTGTGTGTGTGGTACTGGGGATTGAACCCAGGGGCATTCTACCGCCAAGCTGCACTCCCAGCCCTATTTTTTTATTCTTTATTTTGCAACAGGGTCTCACTAAGTTGCGGAGGGCCTCACTAAGTAGCTAGGCTGGCCGAGAACCTGGATCCTCCTGTCTCAGCCTCCCAAGTACTGGGATTACAAGTGTGCGCCACCACGCCCAGCTTGTTTATTTCTTTAATGGTGGTTTCCCTAGCCAAATGAGAGCAGGGACCCTGTCTGTTTCTGTTGGTTGGTTTCATTCACTATCTTTCCCCTATAGCTTAGACAATACCTAATTTGGGGAGAGAATTCAAAGAATTGTTGGCTCAGGCTGGTGGGCAGTGCTGATACGCAATCCCAGGTTTGAGTGCAAAGCGTGGGCTTGTTCCATACTATCTAGGAAGTCCAAGCCCCTTGGTACATGTACAGGACTCACAGTAAAGTCCCTCTAGTGCTTGTTCAGAGCCTGTTCATTACTGTAGTACTGACAGGCTTGATGTTCTGGCTTGCCAGCTAGCAGTGTCCTTGCTTGGTAACAGAGAGAGGGCAGGAGGAGGAACTTGGTAGGAAAACAGGTATGGAAGGGAGAATCTTTTCCATGCTTATGTCGGCTCTGCTTGTGTCTAATAGCCCAGCGAAGAGGAGACATAAAAACTACAAGAAGCAGACACAAGGGAGTGGGAACCGCAAAGCTCCGTGATGTCTTGTGGGCAGAAGGAGGGAGGACGATGGATGGATCCTTGCGCTAAGCACAGGGGATTTTGAAGGCCTGAGTATGTTAAGCTGGGCACACGGGGATTGGTTACTGTTTTGTATACCTTGCATGTGTTATTTTTATTTTTAGTGGTGTTGGGAGATTGAATCCAGGGACATTCTACCACTGAGCTATACTCCCAGCCCTATTTTATTTTATTTTAGTTTTGAATCAGGGTCTTGCTAGGTTGCTGAGAGCCTCTCTAAGTTGCTGAGGCCAGCCTCAAACCTGTGATCTTAGCTGGGTGTGGTGGCACACGCTTGCCTCCCAGCATTCGGGAGGCTGAGACCGGAGGATCCAGGTTCTCGGCCAGCCTCAGCTACCTAGTGAGGCATTCTGCAGCATAGTGAGACTCGGTTTCAAAATAAAGAATAAAAAATAGGGCTGGGGGTATAGCTCAGAGGTAGAATGCCCCTGAGTTCAATCCCCAGTACCACAAAAAAACAAAACAAAACAAAACAAAAAACCTGTGATCTTCCAGTCTCAGTTTCCCAAGTACTGGGATTACAAGTGTGTGCTACCATGCCTGGCTACATGTGTTTTTTTTCAAAAAAAGTCACGGCTGAAAATTTGCTTGCCCACTTTTTAAATGGACTCTGATAACTCCACAAGGCAGGGGACAAATTATTAACCCAATGTAGGCAAGGGAAGCCAAGGGTCAGTTTCTGAGAAATTCATCACTTTGGTTAAGATCCCGGAGGAAGGAAATGGCAGAGGTGGGATTGGAATGCAGGCCTATCCATTGTCATGTGGAGCCTGTGACAAAAGTGTCACCTTCTCCCCTGCACCTCACTTTCCTACAAAGGTCCTTCCTCTGCTTGCCTGGCTTCCATGCCCAGGAGGAGGCCAGAAAACATACCAATGGCTGTGGTGAGCCCCTGGCGCTGGGGCCCTGCTGACATCTCTGTCCCTGGGGCTGAGCTGAGGCCACCCAGGAGTCTGCTGTGTTCGTCAATAGCAGCAGGCGAGCGCCCAGTTTCATTGGCCATGGTTCCCATGCACAGGAAGGGCCCAGCCCACGTGCCCCAGCAACTGTGCACCAGAAGCTTCCTTACAATGGGGGCCCTGCGCCCAGGACCCAGGGGGGGACTAATTATAAGATGTTGATGATGAAACCCGAAGTGGCCTGGGACCCTGTTAGCAGTGGAAAGGCGCCTCTTCCCTCTGTCGCAGTCCCAGGAGGATGGATGTGCTTACATGACCCCTGTCAGCTGCGGTCTTAGGCACACATGCTCTGTGCTTCGACTGCCCCAGTCTGGCTGCCTCTTAAGGCACAGGACCTAGTACTGAGCCTGACACAGCGTAGGTGGTCAGGAGATGCAGGGAGGGAGAGACGGAGACCAATGGGCAGAGGGCACCTCTTACCCTGGTGGTCTAGAGCTCATGACTTTGAACTAGACAGATTGGTGGATCTGTCGTTTTGCTGGGAGGGCGAGTTTACCTAAGTCACATCCCCTCTCAGCCTCAGTTTCCTGATCTGCACAGTGGAGGGTTTGGTAGACTTGAATGACAGCCCCGAAGGTGTCTACCTCCTGACTACCAGAACCTATGAATATGTCCCCTACATGGCCAAAGGAATTTTGTCTATGTGCAGATTTTTTTTTTTATCTCTCTTTATTTTGAAACAGGGTCTCATTAAGTTGTGGAGGGCCTCACTAAGTAGCTGAGGCTGGCCGCAAACCTGCAACAATCCTCCTGTCTCAGCCTCCCAAGTACTGGGATTACAAGTGTGCATCACCACACCCGGCTTTTAATTTTATTTTATTTTTCAGTACTGGGGATTGAACCCAGGGGCATTCTACCTCTGAGCTACACCCCAGCCCTATTTTTTATTCTTCATTTTGAAACAGGGTCTCACTAGATTGAATCCAGAGGCATTCTACCTTTGAGCTACACCCCCGGCCCTATTTTTCATTTTGACCCAGAGTCTCACTAAATTGCAGAGAGCCTTGCTAAGTTGCTGAGGCTGGCCTGGAATCTTCTGTCTTACTGTCTCAGCCTCCCAAGTACTGGGATTATCGGCCTGTGCCACCATGGCTGGCTAAGAACACTTTTTAATCAATCCCTGTTGTTTACACTGACTAAGTTCGTGGTAATTTGTTACAGTTGGTAAGAAACAAATTACAAGGAAGAGATACAGATACAGATACAAACAGGGCAGTTCCCCCTGCCCTGAGGCTGCTGTCCAGATTGGACATCCAGAGCATCCCAGATGCGCTGGCGTCCTGACAGGATGCCACCAGGTGAGAAAACACTTCCCAGGGCTGTGAGCAGCCTCGGGGCTGTGTCTCCTACTGCCACAACCAGCTATATAATATGCAGTGCTGGCCCAGTGCAAAATGAGAATGCTGAACCCCTTGTTTAAAAAAAATATGAATTTCAAGACAGTGACAGCAAAGTATTTAAACCGAGTATGGTTGCCTTCTGACCAGATCACATGGCTATGAAGACAGCCCTGTCCCTGCTCTGAGCCAGCCACACCAGCTTACTGCCTCTTGACCTTGCCAAACGTTCTTCTCCTCAGGAAGCCCAAGCTGTCTTCTCTGCCACGTGGTGCCCTCCCTAAGTCCCCTGGGATCTCTGCATGAGAGCGGCCCCTTCCCAGTCGCCTTCCTCGATGGGCTGAGTGGAAGAGCAGCCTTCCACTGGGCACTTCCTGTTTTGTTTTGCACCGCTGCTTATTTTTCTCAGAGTCTGGTTTATGCAAGTCCCTTGAAAGCAGAACTCTGGTTAGTCATGGCTGGATTCTCAGGACCTAGTATTGAGCCTGGCACAGCCTAGGTGGTCGGGAGATGCTGGTGGAATGAGCAGGCAGAGGGATGGATGCAAAGAGCCCAGGATGGTGCCCTGCACGCAGTACGTGCAAGGAGACTGGCTTCTGCAGCATTCCAGTGACATGGACTAAACCCAGAAGCGCCAAAAATTGTGAGCAGATACATTTTCCTTTAAGTGGTGCGGTCAGTCATTTTGGAGTATAGCAGTGAGAACATTGACAGAGACAATGGACAAAAGAAAAATCATTCACAAAGTGAGCACCTGCCCATGCCAGTAACTGCCCAGAGCATTGCTACCTCTGCTGCCAGAGTTTATTGTTTTGTTCACCTCGAATCCCCCTAAACCCTGAGGGATAAATAGGAATGTCCCTCCTGACACTATTCTCAGCTCTGATTCCCTTTCCTTCTGCCCAGAGAAAGAAGAATATCTGGGGGAATATACAGGAGCAGGGCAGCCCTACCCAGCCACCTGCCCACACCAGTGGGGCCTAACAACAGCAGACTTGCAGGATGGCAGCCCCCGGCACACGGTCAGGGCAACCAGGGGCAAAGGAGTTGGCGTGGACACCTCCTGGGCAGACCCTGGCAGCAGAGCACAACAATCAGCACTGAGCTGGTGAATTAATCCCCCCAGCACGCCAGGGTAGAGGGGTGGCCACCCATACCCACAGTGCGGTTGGAGAGGTAGGGCCAGGTGGGGCTGGGAGTGGAGGACGCAGGCATCCAGGTCCAGCCCTGTGTGCAGATTCACACCAGCCTCTCAGCGTCACTGCACGCACGCCTATGGTGTGTCCCCATGCACAGCCTCGTGGAGCTTAGAGGTGTGGGGGGCGGCAATGTTCTAGAGTTACCTGGAAAAAATGCACACACCCACCAAACTGCTTTCTACTTCGGGGCCATGGCTGCCTCCTTCGATCTGACACACCCTTCTGAATTCACTCTGCCTGGCTCACCGCCACTCATGCTCCCAAATCCAGCTCTGGTGCCTCCTTTGCTAGGGAGATTTGCTGGGGCTGGCCCTGGGGTTCCTGCTTCCCTGTTTGCCCTCCCCCCCCAAAGTCACGGCAACTATGAGCTTTGGGCTTGGGAGCCCCAGGTCGGGGACCCCCTGCCCGGCACTGTGCCCACACTCTGTTGGTGCCCAGTCAGCACTGGTACAGGAGGGCAAGTCATGGGACATGGAAGTCGTTACTCAGGAGCCTGGGTTTCTTCAGTGTTGGAAAAGAAGGTCTTTCTGAGTCTAAGAGTCTGAGAACAGGAGGGAGGGGTATATAGTCCAGCCTTGGAGGAACTGGGCAGGCTTCTGAGTATCCAAAGTGGGTACTGATCGTTTTGGCCTGGCCCCTGCCAAGTCCCTGCCTCCCCCTTCCACGGGGACTGGTTATACTTTCAAGTTTTCTCTCTCTTTCTTTCTTTTCTTTGTCGTACTAGAGATTGAATGCAGGGGCATTCTACCTCTGAGCTATAGTCCCAGCCCTATTTTGTTTTGAAACAAGGTCTTACTAGGTTTCTGAGAGTCTCACTACTTGCTGAGGCTGTCCTCGAACCTGCGATCCTCCAGTCTCAGCCTCCCAAGTACTGGGATTACAAGCATGCACCACCACACCAAGTGTCAAGTTCTCTTTACCTGTAAGTACTGCAAATGGGTGTAGGCCCTGTTCAGCAAAAGGGGGCTTTTGGAAGAGCCTGGATGATCTCAGGCCTCAAAGAAGCGCTGGACCCCCAGGCCACAGGAAAGCCTCCTCCAACTGGATGAGGAACGCCCTCGTCTCTGCCCAGCGGGCCCCAGCTTCCCCCAGCACCTGAGCCACCAGGATCTGGTTAAGATGCAGACCCTGGTGCGGCAGGGCTGGGACACTGGCCACACCTCTGCTCCCCCACTGAATGAACACATGCTCTGAGTTCTAACTACGCCTGGCTCTGTGTTCCACCATTCCTGGGAGAGGGCACCGGATGGGTCCTGCTTGGGCCAGGGGCCTGCCCAGGATGTTCGGAGATGAGGAGAATAGGCAGAGGGAGATGAGCAGAGAACAGGCGTCCAGAACAGCCAAGGCCGGGCCCTGCTCCCAGGTATTCGGTTATTCTCAGAGAAGCATGGGCCACCCTGGGCGGGGCGGAGCCGGGCCCCTCCCTAGACAGGGACCCTCTGAGCTGGTGAGAGCTATCACCTTTCAACCTGGAAATGGATTTCCAAAGGCCCAGCGATGGGGTGGGAGTGGGGTGGGGGCGGGGGGGGGTGTAGAAGAGGGAGTGAGAATTTAAATAGCAGCTATGTTCCTAATTTCCCCAGGAGGAGGCCTGCCGCCCCTCCTCCGCGCTGAGTGTTTGCCATTAAAAACAAACAGTATCATTTGGTTCAATATAAAATGAATTAAAGGAAATTAAAGTGCGGGGGCCATGTGGCAGGGCTCGTCTCCCATTGTCTGGGGCTGTTTTTCATCTTCCCCAGTGGGGAATAACAGCTTGGGAGGTGTGGAGCTGGGCAGGACTAGATAAATAAATAAACAAATAAGGCAAAAGATGCACCCCCCCCCATGCCAGTAGGAGCCAGGCTGGGGATCCCAGGAGCCTTTTGGGCCCTGTCCCTGCTGTGTCCCTCAGTGGCAGAATGCAGCCTTTGAGAATCTTCCAGGGAACAGAGGGACAGGAAGAAAGCAAAACAGAACAAAAACAGCAACAAAAAGTGATGCCCGGGCCCCGGGGACAGAAGAGAGGGTGCGGGGGCTGAGGGGCCTGGGTTGGTGGCGAGTCCGCTGGATGTCCCCTGAGGTGCAGAGCAGTGGCTGCTACCACTGCAGCAGTGTAGGGACGGGAAAGGGGCAGGAGTGGGCGGTGGTTGAGAATTCGGGTGCCCTGGTGCACCTGTGATCCCAGGACTGGCGAGGCTGAGGCAGGAAAGGAGGAGGTTTGAGGCCAGCCTCAGCAACTTAGCAAGGCCCTGTTTCAAAACAAAAAGATAGCCGAGCATGGTGGTGCACACCTGTAATCCCTGCACTTGGGAGACTGAAACAGGAGGATCACAGGTTCGAGGACAGCCTTAACAAGTAGTGGGACTCATCAATCTAGTGAGACCCTGTTTCCAAATAAGAAACAAAATCGGGCTGGAAGTGTACCTCAAAGGTAGAATGTGCCTGGGTTCCATCCACAGTACCACAAAATAACAAATAAATAAATAAGTAAATAAATAAATAAGTAAATAGGGCTGGGGTGTAGCTTGGGAGGTAGAATGCCCCTGGATTCAATCTCCAGTACAAAAAAACAAAACAAAACAAACACTGTCTTGTATAATCATATAGTGTTTCTTACCCTTTTATTATCGTGGGTCCCTGGGGTCAGCCCCAAGCCGGCACCTTGTTTGATGGGGGACCGAGATGATTAGGCTTATGTGGCGGTTTCGCTAGAGTATCACCCGTGCAACCCAACACTGATCAAAGAGCTACTGCGAGGGCATCTTGCAGACGTAGCGAACATCTCCAATCAGTCGCCTTAAGTGACAGAGCCTGTCCTCTGTCACCTGGGTGGGCCTCATCCAATCCCCTGCAAAGCCTTAAGTGCAAGATAGGCTTCCTCTGGGGAGAAGGAATCGTCTCCAGCCCGCACTGAGCGCTTCAGACAGGCCAGCCCTCGAAATCACGCAAGCCAACTCCCTGAAATAAATCTCTGTGTGCACAGGTCCCGTGGGCTCTCTACAGGACCTGCCGGATACAGGGATCCGAGCGGTGTTCTCATCAAGGACAGGGAGAAGCCAAGCGGCCCACTGCGGTCTCTGCTAGGCACACAGCGAGAGGTAACCTCCTGGGTGCCCGGGGACACTGCCGGATGCAGTAGTGATGGAGGCTCTGCGCCCATATTTAAGTCACCACCTAAGTGGTGGCCCGTGCTTGTGATCCCAGTACATGGGAGGCTGAGACAGGAGGATTGCTGGTGCGAGGCCAGCCTCGGCAATTCAGTCATTTAGTGAGACCTTGTTTCAAAAATAAAAAATAAAATAGGGCTAAGGGGTGTAGCTCAGAGATAGAATGCCACTGGGTTCAATCTCCAGTACCACAAAACAAAACACCAAACAAACAAACAAACAAACAAAACCCTCACAACCTCTAGAAAAGACAATTTCTTAGCCTTTCTTGATGTGGCCACCTTGAAGATAAGAGATTTCAAAGCAAGGCTAAAGTAAAGCGAGGCATGGAAAGACAGCAGCCTGTATTGAGTCCTAGAGGAAGCATAAGTTGCTATGCCCACTTGGGAAAGAATCGTCTGAGGATTCGGATAAAGCTGAAGACACTCAATCTTAAAATCTAGAAATTCAGCTGGGCATAGTGGTGCACACTTGTATTCCTGGTGCTTGAGGGGCTGAAACAGGAGGATGGCAGGTTGGCAGACAGCTTCAGCAACTTAGGCCTTCTGCAAGGCAATGAGACCCTGTTTCCAAATAAAAAATAAAGAAGGGCTAGGTATGTAGCTCAGAGGTAGAAGACTCCTGAGTTCAATCCTCAGTATCACCAATAAATAAATGAAATAAAAAATAAAAATATTTCAAAATAACTTGACATGAAAAAATCTCAAGATTTAGAGCCGGGTGTGGTAGCGCGCACGCTTCTCATCCCAGTACTTGGGAGGCTGAGACCAGAGGATCCGGGTTTGTGGCCAGCCTCAGCTACTTAGGCCCTCCGAAACTTAGTGAGACCCTGTTTCAAAATAAAAAAATAAAAAATAGGGGTGGGGGTGTAGCTCAGAGGTAGAATGCCCCTAGATTCAATCTCCAGTTCCAAAAACAAACAAACAAACAAACAAACAAACAAATAAATAAATCTCAGATTTATACAGGTAACTACTGACAAAGGAAGCAAAGCAGGAGGAAGCATAAGGCGCCGCCCCAGAGGCAGGCGGCTCAGCCACACCCCAGGGCAGCATCATCTCCATCAGGGCACAAGAAAACCAGATGTTTCCTCTGCCGCCGCGGGTGTTGCTTTGGGAGCTGAACCGGTTCCTTCTCTGAGAACTACAGTGGTTTAATCACCCATTACTAGTGTCTTGTGACTATTGTAATAAATCACCGCAAACTGGGTGGCAACACAAGAGACATGCATTCTCTCTTAGTCTGGAGGTTGAAAATCTGAGATCCATTTCCCTGGGCCATGCTCCCTCTGGAGTCTCTAAGGCAGAGGTTGCTCCTTCCGGCTGGTGGCTGCCTGCGTCCGTTGGCTTGTGGCCACACCACTCCCATCTCTGCCTCCCTCTTCACCCTACCTTCAGGGTTAGCAAACTTTTTCTTAAAGAACCAGACAATATATATATTTTATGTTTTATGAGTCATTCAATCTCTGTCACCATGACTTGGCTCTGCCATGGTAGCATAAAAGTAGCCACAGACAACAGAAGATGAATGAGCGTATGTTCCAATAAAACTTTATTTACAAAGCCAAGCACCAGATCTACAGGTTGTAATTCGCTCACCCCTGAACTAGGGTCTGCAGCATGGCGTGCTCCTCCGTAACAGGGTTCCATGGTCGACCAGTTGGGAAAAAAGTCAGCAAAACTAAGTGTTTCGTGGCTGCAGGACGTCTCAGAGCCTTTACTCTCATTTCTCAAAGTGATTTGAATGTGGAACACGCTTTTCTCAAATGCCTACTGACATCTCTCTATAGAACCAGATTCACAATTTGGTACACTGTATTTTGTTCAACCTGATTTTGGTGAGATCTGGATTTATTTTCCTCCTTCCTTCTTTTGTTCAACCTGATTTTGGTGAGATCTGGACTTCCTTCCTTCCTTCCTTCCTTCCTTCCTTCCTTCCTTCCTTCCTTCCTTCCTTCCCTCCCTCCCTCCCTCCCTCCCTCCCAGGGTGCTCTAGCACTGGGCTACATCCTCAGCCATTTTTATTTATTTTTTTACTCTGAGACAGACTCTTGCTAAGTTGCCCAGGCTGGCCTCAAACTTGCAATCCTCCTGCCTCAGCCTCCTGAGTCGCTGAGATTACAGGTGTGCTCCTGGCCTAATCACTTGAGCCCTTTAAAGGCACAGTGGTGGCAGAAGAGAAAGTCAGGGAGAGGTGAAGCAGGAGAGGATTCAATGTACTGTCTATGGCTTGAAGATAGAGGGTTTATGTATGGGGACCAGAGAGAGGCTTCTAGAAGCTGAGGATGACCCCCCAGGAGACAGCCAGCAAGCAAGAGAGGACCTCGGTCCTACAGTCACACAGAACCAAATCTGCTAACCGCCTGAAAAGGCCCAGCAGTAGATCCATGTCTAGAACTTCCAGATAGGAGCCCCGCCTGGCCCACACTTTGACCTTGGCCTTGTGAGACCCTTGACCTCCAGTCAAGCCTGCCTGGACTTCTGACCTACAAAACTGTGATCGAATCAATGGCTTTTTTTAAAATTTTACTTTTCATGGTACTGGAGATTGAACCCAGGGGCATTCTACTTCTGAGCTATACCCTCAGCCCCATTTCATTTTTTACTTTATTATTTTTGAAACAGGGTCTCACTAAGTTGCTGAGAGCCTGACTAAGTGATGAAGCCGGCCTTGAACCTGTGATCCTCCTGTCTCGGCCTCCCCAGTACTGGGATTACAGGTGTATGCCACATTTAATGGGTGTTAAGTTGCTTAGTTAATGGGCATTTGTTAGGTAGCAATGAAGTTGGTCTTGGCGCAAGTTCGAGGCTGGTCTTGGCAACCTGGCGAGACCCTGCCTCATAGTCTAGTTAGAAAGAGGGGTGGGGATGTACCTTAGAGGTAGAATACTCCCAGGTTCAATCCCTGGTACCAAAAACCAAAAGGAAGAAGAAAAGCTCTTAATGCTGGGAAGGAGACAGCCAGGGAACCAACCGCAGACAGACACGGCACCAGGACACAGCACCAGGCGGAGACATAGCAGCGCAGGGAGCCTGCAAAGGAAGATTCCGGGTGCATGGGGGGGGGCACCACAGAGCCACAAGCGTGGGTGCTTTGGACGAGCAAGGCCATGATGCACGAGTTCCAGACAAGTCCTCTGGACGGCTGGGGACAAGTGTTAGCTCAAGACAGCCGGCTGGCCAGGGCGATGGCTGGGGCTGAGGTCGATGACCAGGGTCTCCCTCTTTTTGTTTTCTTTTTGGTGCTGGGGGTTGAAACCAGGGACATTCTACCTCTGAGCTACACCCCAGGCCCTTTTTATTTTTTATTTTTATTTTTGTTTTGAAACAGGGTCTCGCTAGGCTGCTGAGAGTCTTACTAAGTTGCTGAGGCTGTCCTTGAAGCTTTGATTCTCCAGTCCCAGCCTCCCAAGTACTGGGATTGCATGCATGCGCCACCATACCCGCCTGGTATCTCCCTCTTTAACCCACCTTGGCCTCCAACAGCACGCCTCTCCGAGGAGGCCCAGGTGTGAGGGTTCCCAATGGCCCTCCTGCGCCGAGAGGCTCCTGGGGATTGGCGTGGGCAGAGGGACGATTAAGAACACGAGGAAAATGAAGAGCTTGCCAGAGTCCCTGCACAAGGTGGCTCGGTCAGCCCCACATCAGGGCTGTCACACACGCAAACACCAAAACCTTCCCAGTATAATCATTAGGATATTAAGAGCCAGCCCACCCTCTCGGCGGATGGTGTGGCGGCCCAGGCAGGAGCAGCTGTGTGGTTAAGCTATTAGGGGGTCCCTGGCAGATGTGTCCCCCCCCCAGCCCCACCCCAGCTGCCGATGAAGACCTGTCCCTTTCTTCCTCCCAGACAAGGATTAATGAGGATTTTCGAGAGCGTTCCGACAGGCAAGGAGAGGCTGTGAACCTTCTCCTCGCCTGCAATTTATCTTGGGGGGCCTCGTCACATTTCCTTTTACAGCTGGATCACGCTCTGACCCGGCACATTAATCTCTCCGAATAAAGTAATAATAATCAGAAAAAGGGAGCTGGACGGTTGCCAGGGAGGCATTAATTACTGTCGCCCACACCTTGGCGATGTGGGGAAGGGGTGTCCGGGCCCATCTCAACCCCTTCGTCCCCAGGAGTGCCGTTTGAAGGAGGAGGTAAGGTAGCTCCGGCCTGGATATGGGGGAGTTTTAAACAGATGGGGTGTGGGGGTTTGGCTTCTAAATCAGCTCTTAGGAATTCCCCTAACAAATCCAGGGAACTCACATGGGAAGGAGTAGGGTGGAAAAACTCAGAGCAGAGACTGTGGACAGCAGCTAGAGGCCTGAGTTCGAATCCTGGCTGAGCCAGTTCCAGGCTGTGTGACCTTAGGTTACTGCCTGAACCTCTCACTGCTTGTGTTTTGTTTTCCTGGTGAGAATGTAAACCACAGAATTAATTACCATATGACCCAGAAATTTCACACTTAGGTATTTTTGCCCAGAAAAAAATTGTATTTAAATAGATGCTTGTCAGTCAGCCTCAGCAACTTAGTGGAACTCTGTTTCAGCCAGGCGTGGTGGCCCATGCCTGCAATGCCAGTACTTGGGAGGCTGAGAGAGGAGGACTGCAGGTTTAAAGACAGCCTCAGCAATTTAGCGAGGCCCTGTTTTCAAATAAAAAATAAAATAGGGCAAGGGTGGGGGTAGATCAGAGGTAGAATGCCCTTGGGTTCAATCCCCAGTACTAGAAAAAAAAATCAAAATAAAACATTTTAAAATAGGGTTGGAGGTGTAGCTCAGAGGTAGAATGCCCCTGGGTTCAATTCCCAATACAAGAAGGAAAGAAAGAAAAGGAAAGAAAGAAAAGGAAAGAAAGAAAGAAAGAAAGATGCTTGTACATGAAATGTGCATGGCAGAACTATTTACAATAGCTAAAAAGTGAAAATAGCCCAAAAGTCTTTCAATGAATAAATTTTGCAATAAATGGTGGTCTTTGCATATAAGGGGGTATGGTTCAACCATGATAGGAATGAAATACTTATCTATGCTACAACCTAAAAAACTTTGAGGACCTTATACTAAGTAGAAGGGGCAAGTCACATATGTGATTTCAGGTATATGAAATATCCAGCCTGGCACAGCAGCAGCCTGTAATCTCAGCAATTCAGGAGGCAAAGACAGAAGGATCGCAAGTTCCAGGCCAGCCTAGGCAACTTAGTGAGACCCTGTGTCAAAGCAAAAAAGTAAAAATGGCAAAGCATGGTGGTGCACACCTGCAATCCAAGTACTTGGGAGGCTGAGGAGAATCACAGATTTGAGATCAGCCTCAGCAAGCCGGGTGTGGTGGTGCGTGCTTGTAATCCCAGTACTTGGGAGGCTGAGAAAGGAGGATTGCAGGTTAGAGGACAGCCTTAGCAACAGTGAGACTCTCTTCAACCTAGCGAGAGCCTGTTTCCAAATAAGAATTAAATCAGGCTGGGGGTGTAGCTCAAAGGTGGAATGTGTCTGGGTTCAAGCCCCAATGCCACACACACACACACACAAAGAGAGAGATTAGCCTCAGCAATTTAGCAGGACTCTCGGCAATGTAGTGAGGCCTTGTTTTAGAGCAAAAAATAACAAGGGATTGGGGGTATAGCTCAGAGGTAGAATGCCCCTGGATTCCCCCAGTCCCCCCCCCCCAAAAAAAAGTAAAAAGGGCTGGAGGTGTAGTTTAGTGGTGCTGCATCCCTGGGTTTGATCCCTAGTACCACCCAAAAAAAAAAAAAAAAAAAAAAAGCCCAAGAAAGGAGCCCTTGCTGTGTAAGGCTGATGCAAGAGGGCTGAGCCTACACTAGCTGCCCCCGTGGCTATCGTACTGCCGCCATGGGTTCATGATTTCTGCCAAGTTAAACAAGAAGGGATATCAGCAGCGTCTGTCCTCTGGGGATTGATCAGATTCAGTAGGACAATACCTCAGAATGCTGTCAATGCCAGGGAGACAGGGCTTTTGCTCACGGAGGTATCCCCAGCGTCTTCATCAGAGCCTGGCCAGTGCTGGCACTCAGCGAGTATTTCTTGAGCAAATGTCATTGCTTACCACACTGCCTGACTCCTGGTGATTGCTTAGCAATGTTCAGCCGTGCTAATTACTATTAGTCTGGTCGCCAGATTTCTTTGAGAGTCCCTGTGTGGTCTTCGCTAGCACAGAAAAGTGACAACTACTTTGCTTGGAGATTTCTGGAGTCATGACAGACTTGTTTGGACACCTATCACAGATAAGAGATTTGAGCTGAGCGGAGAATGTGACCCAGGCTCTCGCTGTTGCTCTAAGAGGAGGTGGTGAGAGTTTGCACAGCTGGATAGACTGTCAATCCATCCATGTATCCATCTATCCATCCACCCATCCATCTCCCACCCACCCTACACCCATCCATCCATCTATCCACCCACCCACCTATCCCTCATCCATCCATGCATCTATGTGTCTATCCATCCACTCACCTAGTCACACATACCTCCATCTACCCACCTTCTCATCTGCCCATCCATCCATCCATCCATCCATCCATCCTGTCCATCCATCCATCCATCCATCCATCCATCCATCCATCCACCCTGCCCGCCCATCCATCCATCCTGCCCATGCATCCATGCATGCATCCATCCGCCCATCATCCTATGCATACGTGCATCTATCCATCCATCCATCCATCCATCCATCCATCCATCCATCCATCCATCCTCCTATCCACCCATACATCCATGTGTCCATCCACTCATCTATCCACCTATCTACCTTCCCATCCTCCATTCATCCATTCACCCACTAGTCTCCATCCAACCCTCCCTCCCCTCTGCAGCCAACCACACATCCCTACCTAAATATCAATCCACATATCCACCTGCTTTCCCATCCAACCACCCAATTCATCCACCTCCCTGAATATCCATAACTCATTCATCTGCGCGCGCACACACACACACACACACACACACACACACACACACACACTTATATACATACATACAATGGACAGTTCTGAATGCAGAGCAGATGTTGGTGACCAATCAACAAACAAACTGGATGCATTCCCTTCCAGGGATGGAGGGGTTTAGTCAGGGGGAGGCAAAGAGAAGCCAGGGGAAGGACAATCAGGTTAGCTGCTTTTAAAAAGACTGCTCTTGGAGCCGGGTGTGGTGGCGCACGCTTGTAATCCCAGCATTCGGGAGACTGAGACCAGAGGATCCGGGTTTGCGGCCAGCCTCAGCTACCTAGTAAGGCACTCCGCAACTTAGTGAGACTCGGTTTCAAAATAAAGAATAAAAAATAGGGCTGGGGGTGTAGCTCGGAGGTAGAACGCCCCTGAGTTCAATCCCCAGTACCGCAAAAAAAAAAAAAAAAAAAAGAGAGACTGCTCTGGCTGCAGGAAAGAGTCACAGAGGACAGAAACAGAAGGCCACTCTGGTCTCGCAGCAGCTCAGACTAGGGTGGTGGCAATGGAGAAGGCGTAGGAGAAGGGATGTTTAGGAGTTGTTTAGGAAGTGAAGTGGACAGAACTGGTTGTTGAATAGAGGAAGCAAAGAAGGAAGAAGAGTCCAGGGTTCTTCCCAGGCTGTGGCCTTGAGCCATGGGGCCAGGGAGGGGCCACACTCTGAGATCCAGAACGGGGAGCAGAGGCCCAGGCTTAAAGGGAGGCCCGAGTTCACCCTTGAACTTCAGTCCATCCCCTTGTCTGCTTCCACCTTGGCCTGCTGAAGGAGCCTCCCTCAGGCAGCCGCACTTCAGACTATTGGACACCAGCTTCCCTTGGTGCCAGCTGATTGGATAGGGGGTAATTATATGACCAGTGTGCAGCCTCTTCATTGGCCAGCTGCTGAGCTATGAATCGCCTGATCCAAAAGAGGAATTGGATGGACAGACCTCTCTCCCAGGAGCCTGAGCTGGAGAATTCCAAGAGGACATGCTGGTAGATGCCACAGATGACGGCCCATGGACTGTGACTGTAGCCAGGGAGTCCCTAGGAGGCCCGTGGTCCCTCTGGCTTTTATGTTCTAGAATCTAAGTTTACTGATAGAAGTGCGTTTGTACAATACCCTGGATGCTGCCTCTGTTCTGGCTACAGCCGAGGGGCTCAGAGCTTGGACTTGTGGGAGACTCCCTACTGACGTGACTCTGCACCTCAGTTTCCGGATGTGTGGCTTTGGACAAGTCACTGAACCACTCTGTGCACGCAATGGTTTGGATTTAGAATGCCTCCCCACCCTGCTACTGGGCGTGGTGGTACATGCTTGTAATCCACGTATTTGGGAGGCCAAGACAGGAGGACTGCAGGTTTGTGGCTAGCCTTGGCAATTTAGTGAGGCCCTCCCCAATTTAGTGAGACCCTGTTTCAAAATTAAAGAGTAAAATAGGGCTGGAGGTGTAGCTTAGAGGTAGAATGTCCCTGGGTTCCATCCCCAGTAATACACACACACACACACACACACACACACACACACACACACACACACATACACAAATGTCCCCCCTAAGCCCTCAAGGAACTGGGCAGCCATGTTGGATGTATGGCTTGGTTGCTAAGGAGGGGTTCACTGGGATTGTGGCTTTGGGGATTACGAGGTCCCTCCTCTTCTTATTTGCTCTCTTGCTTCCAGATTCCATGATGTGACAGCAGAGACAGCTCTCTCTTTCTCTCTCTCTCTCTCTCTCTCTCTCTCTCTCTCTCTCTCTCTCTCTCTCTCTCTCTCTCTCTCTCTCTCTCTCTCTCTCTCTCTCTCTCTCTCTCTCTCTTTCTCTCTCTCTCTCTCTCTCCTCGCTCTTGCTCTCGCTCTCGCTCTCTACTTCCCACCCTGAGTTCCACAGACCTGGCCTGATATGGACTGAAACTCTGAAATCCCCAGAACTGTGAGCAAATAAATCTTCCTATGGTCAGATTTGCTGGGTCACAGCAGTGTTAAATGAAACAGCGTATTTCTGCTTGGTGGGCCCAGTTCACAGGGCTATGGTGGCGACTCAATGGGTTAATGTGTGCAAAGTACGTAAGTCAGCGACCGGCATGTGCTAAACCCCCTGCAAGTGTTTGCTACTACAATTATTCCTGACCCTAAATAGAACAGGCAGAAAAGTGACTTTTGTTGACACTCTGTTCTCAAGAGTCAGCACTGGCCACCACTTGCTCTAGCATGGGCTCTGCCTCTCCTGCCTCCAGGCCCATCCTGCTACTGTGGAAAGCCAAGATCGCAGCAGCCACAGGTACTGTGGCTCAGTGCAGAGAGGAACACTGCACCTGCTGGCCTCCGCCCAGCTCCCCCCAGCCTGGCTGGCTCTGGTTGGGGATGGGGTCTTGCTGCTCACAGGTCATGTGCCTCTGGCAGGAGGTAGCCTGCTCTGTCAAGGTAGGTGATGGCTGCAGGCTGCTCCTGGTCAAGGTGCAGGCCCCCCAGGAGCTGGCTGTGTAGCCAGCTGACCAGCAGATCCTTGCTGACCAGACCTGCCACTGTGAGTGAGGCCTGAGCAGATGCTTGGAGGAGACCAATGGGAAGCTCTCTGGGGTCCCTGGTCTGGAACTGAAGCCAGTGTAGGGTACATGGAGCCTGTGAAAACAGCCATCTGGCCAGTGGAAACACGTGGATTTGGTGTCAGGCCAAATCTTGAGTGCAGATCCTGGCTCTGACAAGCATGCACAGGGATCTCTGAGCCTTGATGTGTTCCTCTCTAACATGGGGAAGCGTATCTACCTTGAAGGGAAGGTTGACAGCAGCAGCAACAGGAATAATAGGTGCAGCAGTGATTGAAATGATCGTCATGGCCGCCAATATCCACTGAGCACTCACCTTGGACCAGACGTGATACTCATGAACTCTTTTCACCTTTAAAGCAGCCCATGAGGAGTCTCATGGCAGCGTGAGTAGGGTCCTGGCACACAAAACCAGGTAGCCAAGAAGAATTCAATACACGTGCTATTCATGAAGGCGTGGACTGGGTTCAGGGAAACCAACAAGGGGTGGTCTGGTCTAGAGGGTGCTGGTCTGCAAGGCTGGTGGTCACAAAGATTAAGCGGTAGAGAGAAAGTACAGTTACCAGACCTGGGCAAAAGGCTGGCTGGAGGAGTTGCCTATAATGGGATCCAGTCTTTGGGTTTATTCTCCACATCTCAGCAAGTGATGAATGGCAGTAATAACAGTGCCCATCTCATGGGGATGTTGTACACAGTTAATGTGCCAACTGGTGATTACCCAGAACAGGGGAAGCCAGGTATAATGGTCTGGATTTATAATGTCCCCCAAGACCTCACAGAGAGTAGGCAGCCAGGATGGAGGCGAGGCTTGGTTGTTGAGGAGGGGTCCCTGGGGGTATGGCCTTAGATTATTTATGATCCCTCCTCCCATTATTTGCTTCTTCTTGCTTCTGGCCTCCATGATGTGAGAGCAGAGCCCTGCTCTCTCCCTCTCTCTGCTTCCCCCGCCATGTCCTTAGCTCCACAGACCTGGCCTGACATGGACTAAACCTCTGAAATCTCCAGAACTGTGAGCAAATAAATCTTCCTTCCTCTAAGTCATGTGCTCGTGTGGTCAGTTGTTTTGGGCTACAGCAGCAGTGAGAATGTTGACCAAGACATCAGATGTGGTGGGAAGAATAACGGACCCCTTCCAAGGGGCCCACATCCCAATCCCTGGAACCTGTGTATACATCACCTGGCATTGCATAGGGGACTTTGCTGATGTGATTAAGAACCTTGAGATGGGGAGAGAATCCTGGACGATCCAGGGTCATGACAGGGTCCTTAGAAGAGGAAGGCAGGAGGGCCAGAGAAGGAGATGTGACAATGGAAGAGAGGTCAGAGAAAAAGAAGACAAGAACCTAACCCACCACCTCTGACTGGAGATGCAGGAGGGTGCACAGCCCTGCTGCCATGTTGATTTTAGCCTGGTGAAACCCATGTTGGACCTCTGACCTCCAGGGCTATGAGAAAATCAATTCATGTTGCTTTAAGCCACTGAGTTTGTAATAAGTTGACACGGCAGCCTTAGGAGACAAAAATAAGCCAGGGGAACAAATATTTCCACCTTTCTCTCTCTTCCTGGGTTTGCCACTGCCTGAACCCATCTGGAAGTTGCTGAGCACAGGAGCCCAATGATAGACTACACATGGTTCAGCCTTCTGGGCAGACAGAGAGTGAGAAAGATGGGCAGTGGATCTGGAAGGGCAACTGGAAGACATCCAGGTGTAAAATAATTATCTCCACATTACAGATGAGGCAGCTGAGGCCCAGAGAGGCCATGTAACTCAGCCAACGTCACCCAGCTCGTCTGTGCAGAACTGGCAATCACAAAGATGAAATAACATCAGCTCTGGCAGAGCATCCCTAACCCCCAAATCCAAAATCAGAAATGCTCCCAAATCCAAATTTTTCTGAGCTCTGACATGACCACACAAGTAGAAAATCCATACATGACCTCCTGTGATAATTGCAGTCAAAATGCAGGTACACTATAAATATTGTATAAAGTTACCTTCAGGCTATGTGTATATGGCATATAGAAAAATGAATTTTGTGTTTAGACTTGGGTCCAATCCCCAAGATAGCTCACTCTGTGTAATGGTTTGGATTTATTTACTTATTTTCAGTACTGAGGATTGAACACAGGGGATTCTACCTCCGAACCACACCCCTAGTCCTATTTTTTATTCTTTATTTTGAAACAGAGTATCACTAAGTTGTGGAGGGCCTCACTAAGTAGCTGAGGCTGGCTGCAAACTTGAGATCCTCTTGTCTCAGCCTCCCAAGTACTGGTTTTACAACATGCACCACCATGCCGGGCTTAGTTTGGATTTAGAATGTCCCCTTAACCCTCACAAAAGCTGGGCAGCAGGGCTGTATGCCCGAGCTCTGCACACCCAGCCTGACATGGACTGAACTCTGAAATCTCCAAAAACTGTGAGCAAATAAACCTTCCTTCCTCTGAGTAGTGTGGTCAGTTGTTTTGAATTATGGCATTGAGGATGTTGACAGAGACACTATGCATATACAAATCTGAAGAAGCTTCAGAGAAGGGATACTTCGCTTGCATTGTCAATTATTCATTGAGCAATTTACTCTGCACTAGGCTTGGGACAAAGCACTTTACACTTCCCACAACCAACAGTTCTCACGAGGTTAGCACTTGGAAGGAAGGTATAATTATTACCATCAGTTGACAGATGAGGAACCTAGGACCCAGACAGTTCTACCCATCTGCCCAAAGTCACGGGGCTAGAGAGGAGCAGCGCTGGGACCTGGTGTGTCTGATGCCAAAGTCCACGTGCATAAACACGGGCCATGCTTCCTGGTGTAGTTAACTCACTGCATGGTGCCTCCTGGTATGTGGTAGGAGCTCACTAGGCAAATGGCCATGGTTACGATGGCCTGGGAAAGCAGGGGAGGCGTCTCAGGACTCCTTCAGGTCTCCTGGTCCCTCTCCTGACTTCCTGACTTTCTTCCCTGTCTTTTGTCTCTAAGTCATTTTAGACTTCTTGGCATAGCCTTTGGGGGCCAGAGTGGTGGCTTCATCTAAGAAAACTCAACAGCTTGGGATTTTGGCTCACCCAGATCAATACACAACAGGGAGGGAAGGAATTGGCTCACAGATGACCCTGGCTAACAGGTGGGGTCAGCTGTCACTCAAGACTGATGATGATCGATTCCAACCAGCAATGACTGATGCCTTCTGAACTTGAAAGGCAGCTGTAGGTAGTTTTGTTTTTTCCTAGAGATTGAATGGGTGTTCTACCTCTGAGTTACACCCTCCCAGCCCTTTTTTATTTTGAAACAGGGTCTTGTGAAGTTGCTGAAGGTCTATGTTGTTGTAGCTGGCCCAGAACCTATGATCATCCTGTCTCAGCCTCCCAAATACTGGGATTACAGGCCTATACTACCAAGTGCAAAAAAAAGGCAGCTACTTTTACAGACTGGAAAGCAGGGGGCTTCAGAGATTCTTTAGTCTGCCTGCTTCTGTCCAGGTTCCCTTTGGGGCATCTTACAGAGAAACTGGCAATCACTATCTCCTATGGGTGATATTTCATCCTGGGCCTGCTCAGTCCCCTGAATGCGATTCCCCAAGATCTCTTTATTCCAACGACTGCCTGCAGGCCTATCGAACACTGCAAAGCATTACAGCTACCACTACCCCTCCTGTGTCCGTGGCAGGCATCATTAATCGAGCACCGAATCCTTTCCTTCTAAGTCTCAATTTTCTTTACTCTCTGGAAGCCACAGAGTCAAACCCTATTAAGGCCATCCTTCCTTGGAAGAAGCATGACCCAGGGCATGTCAGCTTGCTTTATTCCTGCCTTGGGTGAAATGCAGTTGAAAACTGCATTGAAGAAAGCTCTATGCAGAGTAACTTAGGAAGTGTACCCAGAGGTACAAAGAGCTGTGCTCAGCTGCAAGGAGTTCCCTGTGGGCAACAGGAGCTGCAGCTCTGGCTCCATGGATGTTACAGGCTGACATCGGCTTTGTTCTCGCCTGTCCTTTCCCCCTCTAGAAGGTACCCAGGACCCCCTGCGTGATCGGCATGACCTGTGTGACCCTGCATGATCAGCGTGACCTGGCGGCTGCGGCCAGGGCCTACCTTGGACTTGACGGCCAGGATGATCTTGGGCAGGGCCACGATGAAGCACTTGAGGGCGATGGTGATGTACTTCAGCACAAAGTCTGCGATCCCCACGATCCACAGCAGGTCAAAGAAGTCCAGTGTCTCCAGATTGGGCTTCAGGAATATGAGGCTGGGAAGGATCCAGAGAGGCGAGGTGTTCACTTAGGGCCAGGCCCTCAGCAGCTCCCACCGCTCGGGAACACTGGCCTTGGAGCCAGACCTCGGCGATCTGTTCCTGAATCTGCTACAGACCTGCCCTGTGACCTCAAGTGGGTCTCAGCTTCTCTGAGCTGCAGTTCCCTTGAGGGTTAAATGAAGAGATTGGTCTGGAGCATCGTTAGGGTCTCCTCCAGTTTTACGGGTTTGTAATAGTATTTGCAAAGGGGGCGGAGGGAAGGCAGGCCATCAGTGCAAAGGAGGGAGGGGGACTGTTATGCCAGGCACCCTGCTAAGTGCACTACTCAGTGTGTCTCATTAAATCCCCCCAATGGTCCACAGAGTGAGAACTGCTTGTCTCTACTTTCTAAATAAGGACTGAAGCTGGGAGATGGAATTGCCCGAGGTCTATAGTAGTGCACACCTGTAACCACAGTACTTGGAAGACTGAGACAGGAGGACCACAGTTCCAAGGCCAGCCTGGGCAACTTAGTGAGACCCTCCTAATGAACTGGGGCCCATCCTCTCCCCCCTAGGGTGACAGGCAGAGACGACAGATACACTACAGACACTCCCGTGCCTCTGGGGCAGCGAAACCGCAACTCTATGAGGTAGGCACTTTATTCACCCCATTTGCAAAAGGGGAAACTGAGGCACAGAAAGGTAGAGTAACAGGCACAGGTTCTATAAACATTAAGGGACAGAGGTGCCTCCGGCTACAACTCATGCTCTCTGTCAATCCTCTCTGCAGCCTGCTCCCTGGCCTGCACACACCCACCGGACCTGCCCAAGCCCAAGCAAGTTAAACCTCAAGCTCACGCCCTGTACTTACCTTTTTAGAGGTGTGGGATGAGGCCTCTCTATTCATACATCCAAGAGTAAATTGCTCTAGTTCCTACTGTCCTTTTTTTTTTTTTTTAGGCACTGGGGATTAAACCCAGGGGTGTTCTACCTCCAAGCTACACCCCTAGTCCTATTTTTTATTCTTTATTTTGAAACAGTGTCTCACTAAGTTGCAGAGGGCCTCACTAAGTAGCTGAGGCTGGCTGCGAACCTGGATCCTCCTGTCTCTGCCTCCCAAGTGCTGGGATGACAAGCGTGCATCATCACGCTCGGCTTCTACCGTCCTTTCGAAGTCACTGGAGTGTGGCAACATCAGCGAGAACGCTCTGTCCTGGCGACTGCTCACCGCACCTCAGAGTCCTGCTGGCTCCAGCCCTGCCTCCCTGGGCGTCCTCACCTCCAAGCTGCAGGGGTCAGTCATGCCGTCACCAGGGAGAAGGGACCCGAGCTGGCCTCTCTGGATCCGCCCTTGTCCCTTCCTGGGGGTCTCCCAAGCCGGCTGGTCGGCTTCCACGCTCTGCCCAATCTTTAGGCTTCGATGATTGCAGTGCAATGAAGATCTGCCTCACACTTTCCATTTGATCTCAGAGACGCAGCTGGGGCTCCACCCACCCACGGGAGCTTCATCCCACCGACTTGGTGCTTTTCCTGTTTACACTTTTGATGATGGTGGGGCAGCGGTAAGAAGCATTCCCTCTCCCGTCTGATCATTAAGTTCACTTTTTTCTAACGTACTCTGTGAACGTCAGTGGGCTGACGGATTTATGGTCATTTGCTCCTCACTGGGCACCACCACCAATAATTATAGTAATGAGCCCTCAAATAACAGTAATTATGACATGATTACATGTCAACTATCTCATGGTTTACCCAGTTCTCACGAATATTATGATACTTGGCCTTCCTCATTAGCCTGTTCCAGTGGATAAGGCAGAAAAGAACTTGGTCCTGCTTTCACAAATGTGGAAACTAAGTCGGGTGTGGTGGTGTGCCCTGTAATCCCAGGACTCGGGAGGCTGAGGCAGGAGGATGGCAGGTTGGAGGCCAATCTCTGCAACTCCGTGAGACCCTGTTTCAAAATAACAACTAAGATAGGGCTGGAGACATAGCTCAGAGGTAGAATGCCCCTGGGTTCAATGCTTAGTACCATAAAAACAAAACAAAACAAGCGTGGGAACTAGGGCAGGCTTAAAGAGGACACGTTATCTGCCAAAGGGCAAAAGCTGGTAAGCGGCAGAAGGCAGGCTCCCTGAGGTCGCTCATCAGACTTCAAATCTGGGAAGACTCACCATCACTGTTGAGCGGACAAAGACTCCTCAGAAGGGCACTATGATTTGGATATAGTTTACTCCCAAAGGGTTTACGTGTTGGAAGCTTGGTACGCTGTGTGGTGTGTAAGAAGTGGAGGGCCCTTTAAGAGGTGGAGCCTAGTGGAAGGCCATTACTGGTCCCTCCCCTCTCTCTGGTTTCCTGTCCCTCTCTCCCTCTTTGACAGGTTGCTGCATTCCTTCCCGCTGTGATGCCATCAGCCACAGGTCCTCACGGGAGCCAAGCCAACGCCAGTGCCAGGCCCTTGGACCTCCAGGGCCGTGAGCTATGTAAACCTCCTCTCCTAAGGTGGGTGTGGTGGTGCACACTTGTCATCCCAGGATTTGGGAAGCTGAGACTGGAGGATCACAGGCTCGAAGCCAGCCTCAGCAACTTAGTGAGACTCTCAGCAACTTAGTGAGAACCTGTTTCCAAATAATAAAATTAATTTTAAAAAGGGCTGGAGATGGAGCTCAGAGGTAGAATGCCCCTGGGCTTAATCCACAAAACCAAACCAAACAAAAAAACCCTCCTTTCCTTATAAATTTCCTAGCCTCAGGTATTTTGTTACAGCAACAGAAAGCCAGACTGATTCATGAAGTTCTAACAGGGTTAGAACTATCCTGCTGTGTAGCCGGGCGTGGTGGCGCACGCTTGTAATCCCAGCATTCGGGAGGCTGAGACTGGAGGATCCGGGTTCGCGGCCAGCCTCAGCTACCTAGTGAGGCACTCCGCAACTTAGTGAGACCCGGTTTCAAAATAAAGAATAAAAAATAGGGCTGGAGGTGTAGCTCGGAGGTAGAATGCCCCTGAGTTCAATCCCCAGTACCGCAAAAAAAGAACTATCCTGCTGTGTCACTGGGAGGGAAAAATAAGATAATGGTTGTTGGCATTATTTACAAACACACCATAGACTGCTGGCGTCGGAAAGGCCAAGGACTCGGCTCTGTCGCTTTTGTTTTTAGCCACTTTTGCTCTCTTTGCTGCCAGTCTGACTTGGCCCTGGTTTGACAAGGCCACAGAGGTCTGAGCCGGGGAATATGATCATGCCCAGAAAATGGCATGAGCAGGAAATTCCCCCCGGCTTCTGGGAAACCTCACCTCCCTCCCCCTCCACCGGGACACTGACAGTTTAGATCCCATGGCTGATGTGGGGTGTGAGCTGTGCTGGGTGTCTTGGGCTGACCTCCAAGGACGGCTTTTATAGGACGGCCTCAGCAAAGTGTCAAAAGTACTGACTCCTCGAAGTCCACTGTCAAAATGGGGGAACGTGACTGAAAGCCTGGCTCAAGTTTAGCCCGGTTCCCTCAGGCCCCGAGGCCCTGGTGACTTCTCCACCTGGTGACAACATTCTGGTAATGTTCTCTCATTCAACAAGTGTCAAACCGTCTCCCTCTCTCCTTGTACGGAGATTGAACCCAAAGGTGTCTACCTCCAAACTACACCCTCAGTCCTATTTAATTTTATTTTACTGTACTGGGGATTGAACCAAGGGCATTCTACCTCTAAGCTACACCCCTAGCCTATCTTCTTTTTTTCTTTGAAATGGTCTTGCTAAGTTGCGGAGGGTCTTGTTAAGTTGCTGAGGCTGGCCTCCAACCTGTGATCTTCCTGTCTCAGCCTCCCAAGTACTGAGATTACGAGCATGTGTCACCATGCCCAACTCCTATTTTATTTTGAAACACAGTCTCACTAAGTAGCTGAGGCTGGCCTCAAACCTGTGATTCTCCTTTCTCAGCCTCCTAAGTACTTAGCAAAACTCTGTTTCAAAAATAAAAATAAAATAGGGCTGGGGTGTATCTCAGAGGTAGAACTTCCCTGGGTTCAGTCCCCAGTACTACAACAAACAAACAAAATGTTAACATAGTTGCTGTTAAGTGACAGAATTAGAGGCGATTTGGGTCCTTTCTAAAAACGTGTTTTCTAACTTTTCACCATTAAAAATAAATTACTTTTGAGTCAGGTGCAGTGGCGCACACCTGTAATCCCAGTACTTGGGAGGCTGAGACAGGAGGATCACAGGTTGGAGGCCAGCCTTGGCAACTTAGCAAGACCCTGTTTTAAAATGAAAAATAAAATAATGCTGGGGGTATAGCTCATAGGTAGAATCCCTCTAGTTTCAATTTCCAGTACCAAAACAAAAACAAAACAAAAAAAAACAACAACAAAAATAAAACCAAAAAAACCGAAACCAAAAACAATAACAAAAAAACTTTTGAAATTAGAAAAATAAATTACTTTAAAAAATGGGCACAGTGAGCTGTACATGGTGGTGTACACCTATAATCCCAGGACTTGGGAGGCTGAGACAGGAGGATTGCTGGTTGGAGGACAGCCTTAGCAACTTAGTAATCTTTCCAGCAACCTATCGAGACCTTATTTCAAAACAAAAAATAAAAAGGGCTGGGGGTGTAGCTCGGAGGTAGAATACTCCTGGGTTCAACCCCCAACACTTCCAACACACACACACACACACACACACACACACACACACACACACACGTTACTCACTTATCTATTTAACAAGTTTGATGGGATAGCAGCTGGGACTGAGCGCTGTACCAAGCACCAGGGAAACTCGCTCAGTACCAGGAAGCGGGGTGGCCGGCAGCCCTAAGCACTGGGGTCCAGTCCTGACGGCGGCCTGTCCATGGGAGGCGGGAGGCGGGAGGCCGGGCCCGCCTGCGTGCGTGGTGTGTGCGGCGCATCTGTGAAGAAGCTCCTTTGCTTCAAGTGTCCCTGCGCTTGGCTGCCGGAGGTATTTTAAGGAAGCGGACGATAAACCAAGGCCAAGAAATCCATTCCATTTCTTTGGCCCTGCTTCCCCATCTGCCACCGCGCTGCAGAACTCTGAGTCCCTAAGTGACTCAGGAAGACAGTCCTCAGGTCTTGTGACACGTATTTGGGGTGTGGGGTGGGGGGACCAGGGAGCCCTTGTTTCTGCCCAGATCTACTCAGAAGAGAGAGACATTTTTAGCCCTTAATGTTAGAAAAACATTGCTATTATTATGAAATCCTGTGTCCATCACAAAGGATTTATAAAATACATAGGGAGAGGGAGAGGGGTAGGATGTGGAGGGAAATTCACCAAGCGAGGCGTGCATGTATGTTTGCAGTACTTTGAATCTCACTTTGATGTACAATTATACTGCACTAGTCAAAGTATAACAATAATTTTTTTAAAATGCAGACAATAGCTGGGTGCAGTGGCACACACCTGTAATCCCAATACTTGGGAGGCTGAGAAAGGAGGATTGTAGGTTCGCAGCCAGCCTCAGCAACTTAGGGAGGCCCTCTGCAATTTAGTGAGATCCTGTTTCAAAATAAAAATATAAAATAGGGTTGAGGGTGTAGCTCAGTAATAGAATGCCTCTGGGTTCAATCCTCAGGACCACATAAATAAAATAAAATAAAATACAGACAATGCTGAAGAAAATAGTAAAATCACCCACACATCTTACATCAAAAGGACCGCTGTTAATATTTTAGCTCAGGAGTTTACAAACTTTTCAGGCATAGTGGCACATGCCTGTAATTCCAGCTCCTAGGGAGGGAGGCTGAGCCAGGAGGATCACAAATTTGACTGAGGCCAGTCTAAGCAAATTAGTGAGACCCTGTTTCAAAATGAAAAATAAAAAGGGTTAGAGTTTTAGCTCAGTGGTAGAGCACACCTGGGTTCAATCCCCAGAACCAATTAAAAAAAAAAAAAAAAAAGAATATATATTAAATATTTCAGCTTTGTGGGCCCAGCTATTCAACTGTACTCACAGGCCATGAGCAAGTGGATGGGGGCAGCTGGGTTCCAATCAAATGTTATTAATAAAAATAGGTGAGCTGGAAGTGGTAGCATATGCCTGTAATCCCAGTACTGGGGAGGCTGAGACAGGAGGATCATGGGTTCAAGGCCAGCCTCAGGAACTTAGCAAGACCCTGTTTCAAAATAAAAATAAAATAGGGCTGGGGGTGTAGCACCCCAGTATCGAAAAAAAAATGGATAGCTATAATTTGCAAACCCTGTTTTAGGATATATTTATGTGTGTACATATATATAATATATAATACAATATATATAAATTTTTATATAATATATAAATATCTAATATATGTATATTATATTATTATATTATATATAACATATATAAGCCAAGCGTGGTGGCCCATGCTTGTAATAACATATATAATACAATAATATAATATACATATAATATATTATATATTATATATTATATTATTATATTATAATATAAATATATATTTTTAAAATGTAGACATAGCCAGGGATGGTGGCACGTGCCTGTAATCCTAATACTTGGGGAGGCTAAGACAGGAGGATTGCAGATTTGAAGTCAGTCTCAGCAACTTAGGGAGACCCTGTTTCAAAATAAAAAGTAAAATAGGACTGGGGGTGTAGCTCAGAGGTAGAGCGCCCCTGGGTTCAATCCCCAGTACCAGTAAGTAAGTAAGTAAGTAAATAAATAAATAAATGTAGATACATGCACATTAAAATATCTTTAAAAAGCTACTCATAGCCAAGCGTGGTGGCCCACGCTTGTAATCCCAGCATTCGGGAGGCTGAGACCAGAGGATCCGGGTTCTCGGCCACCCTCAGCTACCTAGTGAGGCACTCCGCAACTTAGTGAGACCCTGTTTCAAAATAAAGAATAAAAAATAGGGCTGGGGGTATAGCTTGGAGGTAGAATGCCCCTGAGTTCAATCTCCAGTACCACACACAAAAAATAAATAAATAAAGTTACTCATAGGGCAGGAAAAAAAAATCAACTAGTTTCTGATCTCCAGCGCCACAGGCATGTGTAGCGTCTTCCCGCCCTCCTGGAGGGACGCTAGCAGCCCTGGAGCGCCTCTGCAGTGCCCACTAACCATTCTGAGCACTTGAATCGTGGCCAGTTGGAACAGACAGAAGCTGTATGTGCAAAATGCCAGATTAGGAAGACTTAATGTGGGGAAACGAATGTAAAATGTCTCACTAAGAGTTTTTATATTGATTGCGTGTTGAAATGACAATATTTTGGACACAGAGTTGTCCCTTGGTGTCCATGGGGGACCGGTGCCAGGATCTTGGGTGGACACTCACATGCAAGGATGCTCGAGCCTCTTGTACAGAGTGGTACAGCATTTGCATTTAACCCGCCCACAGCCCCCTAAACACTTCAAACCATCTCTGGGTGACTTGCGATTCCTAATACGATGCAAATGCTATGCAGATAGTAGCTGTACTGTATTGTTAAGGGAATAATGACACACAAAAGACAGTCTATACATGTTCAGTACAAACGTAGGCTTTTTAATTTATTTATTTTTGTTTTTTGCGGTACTGGGGATTGAACCCAGGGCCATTCTACCTCTGAGCTACACTCCCAGCTCTATTTTATTTTGAAACAGGTTCTCACTAAGTTGCCAAGACCTCATTGAGTAGCTGAGGTTGGCTGCGAACCTGTGATCCTCCTGCCTCAGCCTCCCAGATACTGGGATGCAAGCGTGCAGCATCACGCCCGGCTCAGTGCTTTCTTTTCCTGAATATTCTTCATCTGAGATTGGCTGTATCCTTGGATGCTAAGTCCACAGATATGGAAGGCCGAATATATTGTTAAATAAAATCTATTAAAATTAATTCTTTTTCCTTGTGTGTGTGTGTTTGTGTGTGTATGTGTGTGTGTTACTGGGGACTGAACCCAGAGATGTTTTGCCTCTGAGCTATACTCTTGGCCTTATTTTAATATTTATTTATTTATTTATTTATTTATTTATTTATTTATTTATTTATTTATTTATTTTGCGGTACTGGGGATGGAACCCAGGGGCATTCTACCTCTGAGCTACACCCCCAGTTGTATTTTTATTCTTTATTTTGAAACAGGGTCTCACTAAGTTGTGGAGGGCCTCACTAAGCAGCTGAGGCTGACCGTCAACCTGTGATCCTCCTGTCTCAGTCTCCCAAGTACTGGGATTACAAGCGTGCTCCACCATGCCCGGCTCTTATTTTTTATTTGGAAACAGGATCTTGCTAAATTGCTGAGGCTGGCCTTGAACCTGTGATCCTCCTGTCTCAGCCTCTGAAGTACTAAGAGTACAGGCACCCGCCACCATGCCAGGCCCTTTCATATTTCTTAATGCGGCAATTAGAAAACGTGAAACCACATATGTGGCTTGGGATACATTTCTACTAGAGAGTACAGTGCTAGGCTGTGTGTGTGACAATAACAGGGCAGAATCTGGAAGTTGCAATATGACACCGTGCTGGTGCATGGTTCTCCAGTGCACAGATGTGTACCCCAAACCCAGCAGAGCCCCCCACTCTTCAGGAGAAGTGCCGACTCCCCTGCTCACCTGTTGTACAGTTGCTGGGAGCTGAATGTGTACAGCACGTACAGGGTGTTCCCTGCCAGAAAGGCCAGGATCCACAAGATGACCAGCACCGACCTCTTCTCCTGGAGATAGAGCAAGAAATCCATGAGGGAGGATGCTGCAGTGCCAAAGGTACACATCACAGAACATTCTAGAACACTCCCTAAGAAGTGGAAACTTCACTGTCTTAAAGGTATGCATAGCAGAATGTTCTGGAACATTCCAGAACATTCCCTCAGAAGTGGAAACTTCACTGTCTTAAAGGTGCACCTGGCAGAACATTCTGGAACTTTTGAGAACATTCCCTGAGAAGTGGAAACTTCACTGTCTCCGAGTTTTAGAGGAAGCAGGGCTGATGAGAAAGGAACTGGCATCTTTCCATCTCACTGGAACCCAAGAGGTTGTCCCAGAGAAGATGACAGCATAGAGGACACCTGCTTAGAAAACTATCTGAAAAAGGGTGGAGAGAGTTGGGCATGGTGGTGCATGCCTGTAATCCCAGTACTTGGGAGTCTGTGACAGGAGGATTGCAGTTTCGAGGATAGCTCAGTAATTTAGTAAGACTCTCAGCAACCTAGCAAGACCCTGTTTCAAAACAAAGCAAAATGGCTAGGGTTGTAGCTTGGAGGTAGAATGCTCCTGGGTTCAATCCCCAGTAAACACACACACACACACACACACACACACACACACACACACACACACAGAGCACATGGTTTGTGGCACAGACTCCAGAGCCAGGCGGCCTGGGTTCCAACGCTGGGTCTGTGACGGGAGCTGTCCAAGCCAGGCAAGCTGATGAACTCCGCATTCCCCTCTCCTCATCTGGACGGTGGGAACGCATCAGTATCTGCATTCTAGTGTCATGAGAATTCACGTACGTGTAATGCTTAGCAGAGCGTCTGGCGTGCAGTACATGTTAGTTTATATTTACTGTTAGGAATCAGGCACCAAGAGGCTAAGTAACTCAAGATCAAGGGCACATTTTCTTTTTGTGGTACTGGAGATTGAACCCCTGGCAGTGTTGGAGACCAACAGTGCTGAAGGTCTGTTTTTGCAGACTCACAGGCGCATAGAAGTCTGTTTCTGCAGAAATGCAGATTCTCATAACACGTGCTGATTACTGACCAAGGGCAAGAGTACTGTTTTGTTTCAAGATGTATTTTCAGACTGTTACAGTAAAGAACTATGTGAATATTTGTTCTTTGAACCTTGGACCTGGAGATGATTATTTTCACAGATGCAACCATTGGGAGAAAGTTTTGACCTTGATGTATACTCTGGTGCTCTAAGAAGTATGTAAGGGCTGAGCTACATAAACTCGGGGCTGCAGTATTCACTGACAGTCCTCCCGAATCTATTGTCTTTCTTTCTTTTTCTTAATCCTCACTCCCCCTTTCAGGACTGTTCAACTTAGCCAGGCGGGCACTGGCAAGGCACTCTACCTCTGAGATATAGCCTAGCCCTGTTTTATATTTTTGTTTTGGAAAGAGGGTCTCACTAGGTTGCTGAAAGTCTCCTAAGTTGCTGAGGCTGGCCTTGAACCTGTGATCCTCCTGTCTCAGCCTCCCAAGTAGAGAGTATAGGTGTGTGCCACCACGCCTGGTTCAAGGATGCCTATTTTAAGCCTCATGTCATCATTAAGGATGAAGAAGTCAAATTTATGGAGGTAAACATTCATTCTGGTGTGGACTTCTATGTGGCTCACTAAGGGGCAGGAACGCTTAGGAAGACCTGACAACCCCGCTGTCAGTTCCGAATCAGATGTTGAAAACTTCTGCTCTCACTGTCTTTAGCACAGACCTCTGGGCAATTCCCTGGACCAGCTGTTCAGCATTGGGCTCCACTGCTAGATTCAATTCACACTGTGAGCCAGGACAGAGGCGCATGCCTGTCATCCCAGTACTTGGGAGGCTGAGACAGGAGGATCGCAGTTTTGAAGCCAGCCTCAGAAATCTAGCGAGACTCTCTGCAACCTCGGGAGACCCAGTTTCAAGATAAAATAGGGCAGGGGGTAGAGTTCAGAGGTGAAATGCCTCTGGGTTCAACCTCCCCCCCCCCCAAATTCAACTCATATAAACATCTGTGAAAGCCTTTTCCAGTCCATACCTGGTCCTCTTTCTCCAGTCCTGTCCCTGTCTAGTCCCCAGGAAGAACTGGACACCTCTCAGTTGCTCTTTCCCAGCAGCCTCTGGGCCTGAGCGCATTGCCAGGAGATGCCCAGAGGAGGTGCAGACAGGCTGTGCTCCTGCCCCGCGCCCTGGGAGACACACGCAGGCCCCGCTGCTGCTGATTCTCAAAAGCCTGTCTTTTTCCTGGACTGGCCGGCTGCCTTGCTGGAATACGATGAGGTCATAACTTTCCCAGTGTAACCTTCCCTGCGGTTTCGGTAAATGCTCAATATCCACTGTCTCCAGCCACTGCCCTACGTGCTGTTACCACACGCCATTTCCAGAGGGTGGGAGGAATACCAGCGTCTCCATCCACCCGTTATTCCAGGAGCGGTCAAGGTTAACGGCTGCAGAAACCATCTCCAACCAACCCACTCTTATCAGCCTGATTAATCCACTCAGCAGCCCTTTCCCCCAATAAATAATAGATCCTGGCTGGATTCTTGAAATCCAAACCAAAGAAGGAATGAGCAAGGCCCTGAGCAGACAGAAGCCGAGGGCCGGGGGGGAGGCCAGGGTTCGTGGGTCAGGCAGACCCCCACTCGCAGAAAGCATGCACATTTAGGCAGAACTCCGTCATGGATCCAGGCATCTTAGCCCCTAAAACTCAAGTCAGGGTAGTACTGGGACGCAACTGCATTTGGCAAGAAGCCAGCCCTCAGAACTTTCTTCCTGTGATGTTAAAACCTGTGCTTTCTATGCCACAAGAAATCCCGACAGTCACCACCTCTGATCCTTCCCTGGCACCCCCTGCTCTCCCCAAAGCACAGGATGTCCACGTGGCCCAGGAAGCGCTCAGTCTGCCATTTTAACGGCTAGCAGAAAGGGATCTGCGTGAAGATGAGACAGAAGGTCAAGAAGAACCTCTGGCTGTCAGCCAGGCGTGGTGATGCACGCTTATAATCTCAGTACTTGGGAGGCTGGGACAGGAGGATCTGGGTTCGAGGCCAGCCTCAGTTACTTAGTGAGGCCCTCCACAACTTAGTGAGACCCTGTTTCAAAAATAAAGAATAAAAAAATAGGACTGGGGGTGTAGCTCAGAGATGGAATGCTCCTGAGAACCTCTGGCTGTCCCCAGCCTGGACTCTGATTCACTCCTGCACAGACGGAGGCTGAGAAGGTCTTCCAACCACAGGGAGAACAGAGGACAGTAAGGAAGGGTCACGGGTGGTGGCTGTCGGGATTTCCTGTGGCGTAGAAAGCACAGGTTTTACAAAATATCTGCATTAAGTGTCTCCTGTATGACAGGCGCTATGCTACACACCTTCTATGCACTATCTCATTTAATCCTCCCGACGGATCTGTGAATTGGCTTGTTAACACCGGTGCACCTCAACTTCCATGGGGGTGACGTCCTGGTAAACCCATCCTAACTATACCATTAAGTCAGAAATGCATGGCGTCCACCCAACTTACCATCGTCCTGCTCGGCAGCAAAGCATACTAGGGTGTTGGTTGTTTGCCCTGTGATCTTGCGGCTGACTGGGGGCTGCACTGCCTGGCTTCCCAGAAGGATCAGACCAACCTCCACTAGCCCGGGAGAAAACCCAAATTCAAAAGCTGAACCAAGTTTCTTTTTTTTTTTTTTTTTTTTTTTTTTGCAGTACTGGGGATTGAACTCAGGGGCGTTCTACCTCCGAGCTACACCCCCTGCCCTATTTTTTATTTTTTATTTTGAAACAAGGTCTCACTAAGTTGCAGAGGGCCTCACTAGGTAGCTGAGGCTGGCCGCGAACCCGGATCCTCCGGTCTCAGCCTCCCAAATGCTGGGATTACAAGCGTGTGCCACCACGCCCGGCTGAACCAAGTTTCTAACGAAAGTGTATCGCTCTCTGTTAGAAGGTTGAAAAATCATGTAGCTGAACTACTGTAAGTCAGGGATGTCTGTGCCCTTATTGGGGGGGGGATCTGAGGCCGAGCTCGCCCAGGGCCTGCAGGTGGACGGAGGGGCTGGGATTTGAACACGGAATCAGTACAGGCTCTGGGCCCAAGTACCTGCGTTTAAATTCTGACGCCTACTCGCCCTCGCTGTGTGACCTCAGGCAGCAGTCTAGGGTCTCAGAGCCACTGTTTCCTTGTTGGAGACATAGATAATTTTTTTTTCTTCTCTCCTTGCCAGGTTGTGGGACTAGCTGGAAAGGCGATGAGCAAGGGGCTCAGCCCTGTGGGGACGCTCAGTGCCCGGCACACACTGACGGCCATTCCTGATGATGCCGGCGAGGCCGTGCGTCCACCCGCCAGTGCCGGGGGGTGACCTGGACCACATGAGGCTGGGCGCCGGGAGGGCGAGGGGCTGAGGTGGGGTGTGTGTGCAGAGCTGCAGCGGAAGGGACAGGCCAGCGTGTGTGGAGGGCAGGGGAGAAGGGCAGCACCTCTGGGGACTTGCCCAGTGGCGGCAACAGAAGAACAGCTTCCTAGAGAGGTCCATGCCCTCGTCCCTGGAGGCTGGGACTATTTTAGGGGACATGGAGAACCCAGGTCCAGATGATGTCAGGCTGCTGATCCAGAGGTGGGCCCAGGGTAGTGACAAGGGACCTTAAAATGGACGAGGAGAGCCAGGTGCAGTGGTACACGCCTGTAATCCTAGTACTTGGGAGGCTGAGACAAGAGGATCTCAGGTTCGAGGCCAGCCTCAGCAATTTAGTGAGGCCCTCAGCAACTTAGCAAGATTCTGTTTCAAAATAAAAAATAAAATAGGGCTGGGGGTGTAGCTCAGAGGTAGAGTGGTCCTGGGTTCAATCCCCAGCACCACACACACACACACACACACACACACACACACACACTGTGGATAAGGAAGGCAGAGAGGATAGTTAAAGAGGCCACACTGCTGGCTTGCAGGAGGAAGGGGTCATGGGTGACTCAGGACCCCAAGAAAGGGGCCCCGGAGTCCACAGAGGGAGCGTGGCCCTGCGGACACTTGGATGAGAAACTAGAGGAACACAGGGCAGTTGTTGGGACTGCAGACTGCAAGATCATAAACCTTCAAATGGCTTTACCCACTAAGGCTGTGGTCACTTGTGACAGTGGCCACCGGAGGCCAGTTTGCTAGGTGACCTACCTTCAGTGATACCTGTTCCCGCAGCGCCGAGTTGGCGTAGGCGAAGGTGCTGGCCATCCCGATGCACACGGCGATGCCTGCGGGACAGAGGGGACCGTGCCACCCGCTGAGGCTCCTGGGGCAGAGATGGAAGGAGGCCCATCCCGGTCCCCCCAGCTCTGCTGACTCGAGGACAGCCTCCCTGGCCTTGGCCACGCCTTCTGGACGGAGAGCCCCGCCCACGAGCTGCAGGGCCCTCCTGTGACACCCGCGTCCCCAGGACTCACCGAGCTTGTGCTGGAAGCACACTTTGGCCAGCAGGATCAAGATGAAGGGCAGTCCTTTCTGGAGCCAGCAGATGACCGCCTTCAGTTCCGACAGGGCGGGCGCGGGCGTCCCGGGCTGCTCGTCGCCCCCTTCCTCGGGGTGCCCGCGGTGGTCCCCGCCCACGTGCTGCAGCAGCGAGCCCCCGCGGTGGCCGCCGTGGTGGAAGTGGTGGTGGGGCTGGCGGTGGTGGTAGGTGCCGCCCTCGCCACCGCGACCGCCGCCCTCCTCCCTGGACGCGGGCATCTGGATGAAGACGTCCCCGCCGCCGGCCGCGGACCCCAGCACCAGGCTGGCGGGGAAGGGGGTGGCGGGGAGGCTGCCGGCCACGGAGAAGAGCGCGGGGGGCGAGGCGGTCTCTGCCTTCAGACTCTCGAACACGCCGCCTTCATCCACGCTGGCCTCGGGGCTGAGCGGCTGGCTGCGGTTTCTGCGTGACAAGGTGTCCTGGCTTGAACCTGGACCCTTAGACCGACTATGGCGCTTAGGGCGGAGCCCCCAAGATTGAACCCTGGCGCCTTTAGAAAAGGAAGGACAGAGCCGGGCATGGTGGCGCACGCTTGTAATCCCAGTACTTGGGAGGCTAAGACAGGAGGATCACAGGTTCGAGGACAGCCTCAGCTACTTAGTGAGGCCCTTCGAAACTTAGTGAGACCCTGTTTCAAAATAAAGAATAAAAAATAAGGCTGGGGATGTAGCTTGGAGGTAGAATGACCCTGGGTTCAATCCCTAGTACTGCAAAAAAGTAAAAAGAATAAAAAAATAAAAAGGACAAAGACTGACATGGTGACACATACTTGTAATCCCAGTACTTAGGAGCTTACGAGGCTGAGACAGGAGGATCACAGGTTGGAGGCCAGCCTCAGCAACTTAAGAATCTCAGGAACTTAGTAAGACCCTTTTTTTCAAAACAAAACAACAACAACCAAAAGGGTCTGGGGGTGCAGCTCAAAGGTAGAATGCCTTTGGGTTCAATCCCCAATTACCACCCCCCTGTGCGCGCACACACACACACACACACACACACACACACGTGCATGGAATAGAGAAGAAATTCCAAAACACCAATAACACGATGGACACAATCGAGTCTTCCCATGAAGTTAAAATGAGGCCCCTGGGGCGGGCCCTAGCCCATCATGACTGGTGTCACTGTGAGAAGAGACGAGGACACAGACACAGAGGAAACTGCGGACGTGGCCAGGTGACCATCTAAAGCCAAGGAGAGAGACTTCAGAGGAAAGTGACCTGGCCTTCCGGCCTCCAGCACTGTCAGAAAAGATGTCTCGGTTGTGGAAGCCACCCAGCCGGCGACTCCTTGTGTGCACGGCAGCCCTAGCTAAGGAATACAAATAATACAGGTAGCAGAGTCTTGCGAACTTACTCTGTCAGGCATTTTTCTAAACGTGTTATACTGATCAACTCAGTAAATCTTCCCATCAATCCTGGAATTAGGTAGCAGTAATATCCCCATCTTACAGATAAAGAAGATGAGGCATGTGTGTGTGTAGCACTGGGGATTGAACCCAGAGGCATTCTATGGATGAGGGACCCCTCAGCCCTGGGTCTCACTAGGTTGCTGAGAGTCTGGAGCCTGCAATCCTCCCGTCTCAGCCTCCCAAGTGCTGGGATTACAGGCATGTGCCACTATGCCTGGCTTGGGCCTACCTTTGAACCCCACTTACATCCTTCCTGGAGGGATCAAATTTAAAACACCTTTTGCAATGTATCTGGCATGGAACAGGTGCTCAGTACATGGAAGGTGTCATCCAGCGCCCCTCTGCAGTAACCTCGGGGACCGAGCTGTGTTTCTAGTTGCAAGCACAGTCCTCCTGGGTTGGAAAGAGGCAAAGGATTCAGTGGCTTTTCTGACTTAATGCTGGAGGAGCAGAGAACCCAGAGTGACCCCTCCCTCCAGGAGCAGGGAGGGGAACCACAGCTGGGCGCAGTTTCCCCTGAACACCCTGTCCCGGAGTTCTGGCTGCCTCCTTTTTTCTCCTGGGCGTATCCTCTTTTCTAGCAGAATCTCTATACAAAACTCTGCCTATGCCACAGACTGAGAGGATCTGTGTGGTATGCATGTGTGGAGAGGAAGAGGGAGGGCAGAGAGCTCCCCCGCCTCCCTCCCTGTGCAGGAACCTGCAGTAGGTATAGTGTGCACCTCCACAGACCCCCGAGGGGCACCAAATCCATCAGGAGCTACTGAAAGGAAGAGCTGGGCTACATTTACCCTCTGGACCCTGCCACCCAGGGCATGCAGGAGGCACTTAATAAATGCACCCTAGGTATCATCCAGTCTCCTGGCTCTTGGGGAGGTTTTACACTGCTTTCCTGCTTGACCTTATATCACCTGTTCTCCACTCACTCCATATAATTTCCATTATTTCACTCTCACGGTAAAAGCCTTCCAAGAGCTTCTCGTTTCACATTCCTCCCTGTAATGGTTTGGATTTAGACTGTGCCCCTAGCCCTCAACAGATACAAGGCAGCAGCATTGAAGGTGGGGCTTGGTGGCTGAGGAGGGCCCCGGGGGTGTGGCCTGGGGATTATATAAAGTCCTCTCTGCTTCTGGCCTCCGGGATGTGAGAGCAGAGCCCTTTGCTCCTCCCCCTCCCCCGCCCCCCTCCTGTATATAATGTCCTCTCTGCTTCTGGCCTCCGGGATGTGAGAGAGAGCAGAGCCCTTCGCCCTTCGCCCCTCCCCCGCCCCCCCCTCCTGCCACCCTGCTCTGAGCTCTGCAAACCCGGCCTGGCATGGACTGCACCCTAAAATCTCCAAAAACTGAGCAAATAAATCTTCCTTCCTCTAAGTCTCGTGGTCAGCTGTTTGGGATTATAGCAGTGGGAACATTTACCAAGACACTCACAGTCTTGGATAAATCCCAGACAGGTACTAACAGCATTCCCATTTTACAGATAATGGACTTGAGGCTCAGAGGCTGAACTTGTCAGACACCCCTGGACAACCCGGCCTCAGAATCTAACCTCTTCGTTGCCTCTTCCTGTCTCAGACATGGCCCCACCTGTCCCATCAAGGCCACCTATGCCTGCCCCTCAGATTCTAGCCCAAATCCCTCTTTCTTGGTGTCCCCAGCCTCCCTGACAATGACCACCCTGCTCCTGGTTCTCACTGGACCCTCACCTCCCTGTGTGGGCTGATCACAGCCACCAATTTATTGCACTATCTTTCCCTGGAGACCTGTCTCTCTCAATCCTGGCTGTACGTTACAATCACATGGGGGAGCTCTTGAAAAAATACAGGTGCCCCAGCCCTGCTACAGAACAACTGCATAAAAATTTTTGGGGGTAGATCCCAGCGCCTCAAGTTCTTGAGGCCCCCAGAGATTCTAGCATGCATTCGGTGCTCTGAAGCAGAACTTTAGACTGTGCCATGCTCCATGAGGTCAAAGACCACAACTGTTTGCTCCTTGCTGTATTTCTACCATGCAGCACAGATGTACCTGGAATAGACTACGCTTAATAAATGCTGTTTGAAAGAATGAATGAATGATCACTAAAAGCTCTGAGAAGGCCTGTAACTAAAAAAAAAAAAAAAAACTTTCTTTTTTAATTTTTGGTATTAGGGATTGAACCTAGGGGCATTCTACCTCTGAGCTATACCTCCAACCCTTTTTATCTTTTATTTTGAAATAGGGTCTTGCTAAATTGCTGAGAGTCTTACTGAGTTGCTGAGACTGGCCTCAAAACCTGTGATCCTTTGGTCTCAACCTTCTAAGTACTAGGATTATAAGTGTGTGCCACCATACCCAGCTAAATTAACTTCCTTTAATCCTGGTGTTTTCTCAAACTTATTTGACCACAGAATTTTTTTTTTCTTTTTTTGAGACAGAGTTTTGATAAGTTGCCCAGGCTGGCTTCCACTTTGCAATCCTCCTGCTTTAGCCTCCTAATTAACTAGGATTATAGTTGTGTGCCACCATGCCCAACTCAGAAAATCCTTTTTACCCATGGACAACCTACTACTGTCTCACAGAATGTCTGTGAAACACACCAGAGGACATAATGCTCTGCAGAAGTCTCAGAGTTGGTTTCTTTGGCTTTGTGGACCTGAGGGTATGCTATCCTGGTAAAACTTGAAAATGGCTACTGACTCCCTCTCTCCCACCGTGCCCTCTCCCTGCTAACTCTGAAACCCTGGGAGATGTGTGTCCTCCTCCCTTGGGCTTTGGAAATTAATGATAATATTAATAATAACAATAACAGACACCATGGCTATGAACCTCAAGGGGCCATGAGCTTTTTCTGTACTTCGAGAAGCTGAGCCCAGAAAGCCAAGTTCTGGCAGTGTCCACCCATGTAGGTGCCCCACTGCCCCACGGGGCCCTAGAAAGGCCCGCTGCTCCCCCATGCTCACTACCACTCTTAGTGCACGTGGCTCTGGGGGCCTCCAGTTCGACCAGAGGAGGCTCAAACACTATTTATAGCTGGCCTCCCTCCCCTGAGCTCTCCCTGGGATTTCAGCCTAACTGGGAAAGAATATTCCTCAGAGGGAGGTGTGGGGGGACAGAGGCTGTACTTCCAACTTAACCACTTAAAGGCTAGAGCTGAGGCAGCTGGGGAGAGATGAATCTGCCCAGACAGGATGTGGTGTTTCAAAGCACAGATTTTGGAGGATGAATAAACGGAGGCCCAAATGTCAGCCCTGATGCTTCCTTGCTGTGTGACTTTAGGTAACTGACTTCCCCTCTCTGACATGGGAATAAAAACAGTCCTGGCCTCTTCAGGCCAAAGTGAAGATAGCATGGAATGAGCACTTAACACACGGCAGGCATTACTTTTCTTTCATGATCTCTGTCCTGCAAGTCCTCGTGGTTCACTTGAGGGCAAACGGCAACACTGTCTTCAGAGGTTGGAGGACCCCAGCAGGCATACTCATTACAAGCCAGATGTTGGCTTATTACAAGCCAGATATGGTGTCTGTGCATATCCGCACCCGTTCCTCCATTCACACCAACTCTGAGTTTTATCATTTGCCACCTATGGATGGAGAAACTGAGACCCGGGGGTGAAGCCACTTGTCAAAGGCACTAGAGCTGGTGTCTTTGTCTGTTTTCTGTTGCTATAACAAAATGCCTGAGAATGAGTAATTTAGAAAGAATAGGGGCTGAAGTGCATCACAGTTGTGGAAGTTGGGAAGTCCAAGAGCACAGTGCTGCATCTTGTGAGGGCTCGCTTGCTGTGTTGTACCATGGCGGGGGAGCTGCACCACAAGACCACACCAGCATGCTGGCTTGGTCTCTCTTCCTTGTCCTATAAAACCACTAATGCCACTAATGACCTCATCTAACCCTAATTACCTCCCAGAGTCCCTACCTCCAAATACCATCAACATGATGCTTCCAATACATGAATTCCAGGGGACCCCCCCCCCCAAAACACACACGCACACACCCCAAACCATAGCAGGTAAGAAGTGGCTGGCTGGGATTTTAACCTAGACTCTTTCTGCTCAGAACCAGTAATCTTCCCTGCAGAACAGACCGGATTGGTACCAAACTTGGTCCCAGTGCTGGGCCTGAGTTGATGGACACTCTGTGATTTGGGGGAACAAGTGGGGAACCTGCGGTGGATGAGAGGGAGGAAAAGCTTGGTTGTCTGCTCCTCAGATCCATGTGGAAGCCTGGAGGTTCTGAGACTGGAAGACAGTCACAACCCGCGAACAGACCCCATACGGTGTGCTTTCTTGGGCTTACATAGATAGAAATGCCAGCTGATGAGTGTTTTAACTACAAGTTATTTATTATCAATATTATTATTATTAATTACTATTATCATTCTGTATATGTCTATTTGACATCACAGCCAAATGAGTGGCCAAAGGTTGCTCCCATCTCTCCTGCAATCCAGGGCTCAACTCCCAGACCCCTCTTTAATTTTTACACATGCAGTCAATATTTCCTCTGCCCTACATCGCCCAGGGCTAGAGACCAAACAACCAGAGACCATCCCTATATCCCAGAGCCCACAGACACTATCCAAACCAGCCTATTCCAGCTGTTTCCCAGCCCTACCTAGTCTTTCCTACAGGAAACATAATAAAGATGGTGACTGATACTGCATCCTCCCCCCTCTCTCTCTGTGACCCACACTGCTGCTTCCCCATGTGGCCTGGTGGTACGGCGTGCCTCCTCTCCTCAGGAAAGGTGAGCAACGAAGACCCTCTTTCAATACCACTCTCCTCTTTGGGGTATACCTCAGTGTTAAGGACCGGATGTTTGTCACCTTCCCCCAGTTCCTACTGTGATGGTATCAGGAGGTGGGGGTCTTTGAAGATAACTGGGTCATGAGGATGGAGTCCTCACAAATGGAATTCATGCTCTTATAAAAAGGGTCACCAAGAGAGAGACGCGTCTTGCCCTGTGCCTTCCACAGCAAGAAAATGGCCACCTATGAACCAGGAAGCAGGCTCTCAACAGACCCTGACTCTGCCAGGGCCTTGATCTGGGACTTCCTGCCCGCCAGAACTGCGAGAAATAGATGTTTGTTGTGTAAGCTACCCTGTCTACGGTATTTTTGTTATAGAAGCTCTGAACAGACTAAGACAGCTCTATAAATTAAGATCTCACAGGCACAATCATTGATACAATAAGTCAAGTGCAATAGCAAGCTATTGTGTGTTGAGTGTTTAGTATAAGGCCATTACGGTGTGCTATGATTTGGGTGTAATCTGGGTGTTCCCCAAAAGCCCATATATAAAGGTCTGGTCCCTGGGGCGGTGGTGGAAGGTTCTGTGGACCTTTAAGAGGTGGGACTTGGTGGGAGGTCCCTAAGTCCTTGGGGGTGTGCTCCTGAAGGGGATTGTGGGAACCTAATCTCTTTCTTACTAGACCTTTTGTGATGTAGTCACTCGCTCCCACACACAGCCATCACTGCCACCCCTGACTCGAAGGCCAAGGAGTGGTGCTGAGCCTGCACAATGCTGCTTGGACTCTCAGCTTCCAAAACTGTAAGCTGAATAAACCTTTTCTCTTTACAAAGTTAGCTGCCTCAGGTATTTTGTTGAAGAACTGCAGAGCTGACTCCTACACTGTTGCAAAGAGGTTTCTAATTGGATCTCCTTTGTGACTCTTTATTACTAACTCAGAGAGGCAGGTATCTTTCAATCCAGCTTTGGGCTGCCCTTCACCACCCAAAGCCCAGAGCCTTTAGGTAGAACAAAACCAGGAATGCCTACCTTTCAGGTGGAATGTTGTCTGTGTTGCTGCTGTGGCGTCTCTGCATTTTCCTTAACACCTGGAAGCCAACACCTTGGGTGAGCCAAGTCTCCCAACACCCCGGTTGCCATGGCAACCACAAACAAGTACTGCCTGCATCTTACATCCCTAATGCTCTCTGACCTTTTCCCAAACCACGCTTCTATCTTTTTTGCCTCTCAATCCTCAGTTCGACAGTTAATCTCATGGCAGAGTTATCACCCCATTTCAGAGATGAGGATGTTGAGACCCAGAGATGAAGGAGGCCCTCATGTGTAAGGAGAAGCAGTGAACGGGTCAGCAGAGAGAGCCAGGTATGATGAAGTGTGTTAGGGGCTGGCAGCCAAGAGACAGGGGTTCCGGACTGAGGCTGTGTGACCTTAGACCAGTAACCTCTTTCTGCTTTCAGATTCCCCCATCTGTTCCATGGGGGGAGTTGGAAGAGTCAACCCGAAGATTCCTTCCATCCCTCACATTTAATAAAGTGGTAATGAAGGTGTGAATTCTCATAGAGACATGTCACCTGGTTCACTGTGAGGAGCCACATGGACTTCAGAACTCCATGTTGACGACACCTGAGGTGGGCATTCGGGGCTCCTGATGGGGGTGTGACCCCTGGGTCCCAGAAAGAGCAGGCCTTCCCCTCCTCTTCCTCTCCGGAGGGGTGCACTAATCACACTCCAAACCCTGGACAGCACAAAACACTTGGGTAAATCATCCACACAGAGACAAGGAGACAGTAAGTCTTGGGGCCATCATTAGGAACTATAAGCAGATGATTCTATCTGCTAAATATCTCTGGGTAGTCTCTTATTGATTCTTCTTCCTCTTTGTGTGTGTGTGTGTGTGTGTGTGTGTGTGTGTGTGTGTGTGTGTATGTGTGTGTGTGCATGTATGTGTGTGTATGCTATACTGTGGATTGAACCCAGGGGTATTCTACCTCTGAGCTATAACTCCAGACCTATTTTACTTTTTATTTTGAAACAAGGTCTCGCTAAATTGCTGAGGGCCTTGCTAAGTTGCTGAGGCTGGCCTCAAACCTGAGATCTTCTTGTCTCAGCCTCTTAAGTGCTGGGATTGCAGGCATTCTTTGAGATTCTTAAGAGATGATTAAAATCTTAATGTATTTTCTCCTATTGTCAAAATATGAGTCCTGATTGAGGAACACAGAAAATACACTTTAGACCCTCTAACGACTTCCCTGTACAACCAGAATAAAATCCAAGCTCCATTCCTAGCCTACCGGTTCTGCCTTGTGTAGCATCACCCACTTCCAACCTCATTTTCTTCCACTCTCACTTCTACTACTCCTCTCCAGCCTCGCTGGCCTTGCTGTTCCTCTAATATGTCAGATTGTCCCGCCTCGGGGCCTTTGCACTGGCTGTTCCCTCTCCCTGGAATGCTTTTCCCTCTGAATGTTGGACAGCTAGCTCCCTCTGATCATACATCACCTCCTCCCATGGGGCTTCTCTTCTCACTTGCCCAACCCCTTCCTAACATTGCCTTGTTTTATTTTCTTCACATGACTTCCTAGTCCCTTACATGCATGTTTATTAACTTGTGATCTTCCCCTGTTAGGATGTAAATGCCATGAAGATAGGGATAAGCTTTACCTTATTTAGGATCTGCCTGGTTTGCTCTTCTACCTCAGCATTTAGAACACTGCCTGGCACCAAGAGCAGTCAACAGGAATCAAGTCGATGAATAAACATCCTACTTCCCTTTGTCCAAATACCCTGCTCCCTGTCCGTGTGCTAGGATAAAAATAACAACTATATACTTTCCATGAGTAGGTTTAGCCTCCTGGAATATTTTCCTGTACCAGGACTATAGATAGTACCCAAGTCTTAGTTTAGGGAACCATAACAGGCTGTAGAATGGTTTCCTAATCCTGACCAGGCTCCTGAGGGCCACTGAGTAGAGACAACCCACCAACTAACCCCTCCTTTCCCTCTTAGACAACTAAGAAGGGATCAGCAGCAGCATCTTTGAATATGAAGGAAAATTCATCCCATATATGTTTCTCAAGAACTTGCAATCTTGCTCGGTACCTTCCCCTCCCAACAATCTATCCCCCAGCACTTGCAAATCCTTGGGGAAAATAAAATACAGTATCCCTAAATTTCCATCCAGGAGTTTGACACAACCTCCTAAATCAAATGCCCCAGGCCCTACTTTCAGAGGCTTGCTTTTGAAGGGCCTTCTGAGATTCTGTTGGAAGCAGGCCGTACATAATTATTTCAATATCAAATTGTGGAATACATTTTTTTTTTTTTGCTCCTGAATAATTGAATTAAATACCCTTTAACAAATCTTTCTCTGCGCATCTTCCTGCCTCCCTATAAAGAAGCACGCTGAGACTTCAATACTTGCAATGTTTCAAGTTGCGCCCCTGGCCCTCCCAGGACCGCCCCGAATGCCTGCAAGGGGGCATCACCTGCCTCTCTGGCATTGGAGACAGGCAGGTGCACTTTGCACACAATGTCGCAAGCGCTTCTCATTCCTGCAACCGAGCTCAGCGCATATGCTCTAGGACTGAAAGAGAAGGGGACAACACAGACCACTCCAGGGGGGAAAAAATTCGCGTTTTCTTTTTACCTGTCCAGACAATTCAGCAATCACAGCAGCATCATTCACATCCAGCCCAGCCAATCACTGGCGCGACCTGGGCGGCACGTGACTTCCGAGTATTTCCGGCCTGTCCTAGAGGTCCCGCTGTTTGGTGAGGCCCGGCGCTAGGACCCGCCAACCACACACCTATGATTGCCCGCCTCCTTGTCCCTGGATTCAGCCAATAGGAATCCGCCGGTACGCAGGAACCAATGACGAGGAGGCTGCTGGTGACGCAGGCGCCGCGGAGGCGGGGTCACGTGGGCTGGCGTGCATTCACTGCCGGGAGCCGGCGCTGGCGCGGAGGGCCGGGCTGCTGGGTGCGTGGAGAGGCCATGCCGCCGGGTCCCCGGGCCTGCCTCGCTCCGCGCCCCGGCTGCCGCGCCCCGCGTCCCCGCCGGGATGGTGAACCTGGCGGCCATGGTGTGGCGCCGGCTCCTGCGGAAGCGGTGGGTGCTGGCCCTAGTCTTCGGGCTGTCGCTGGTGTACTTCCTCAGCAGCACCTTGAAGCAGGTCAGTGGCCCCGGGTGTCCGGGGCGGCGAGGGCGCCGGCCTGTTCCGCAGGCGCCCGGGCGGGAGGGCGTTGCTAGGCCGGGGCCGAGCGGGGACTCGAACTCGGTACTGTGAGCCTTTAGGGACGCTTATTCCCGACATTGTCGCCTGCGCGCTCTTCACCTGCCAGGTCCTGGGCTGCAGGGGGCGTGCCCTTGCCCACCTGGTTCTTGCCACCATCCTATGCGGGCCCAGCACTGCAGCGGGGGAAGCCAAGGAGAGGCGGGCCAGGTGGCACGGCTGCTCCCGTTTAATTTGGGGGGCTCTGGTTGAGTCCTCCGGGGTGACTCAACGAGGACCCATGAGATGCCCCTTTTTTCTGCCGTGCACAACTTGGCTCCGTGAAAATTTGTCACCTGCCACCTCCCTTTTCGTTTTTCTTCCATATGAGAATTCCTGGAGAAACGGCAAGCGAGCTTTCATGGGAAATGTTGCCCAAAATTTGTTTAGCGGTCCAGTTTGAGCGCTTGAGATTTTGGAAAGGGTGAGGTGGACCCGGGACAGCTCCTGGTGATTCAGTTAGTTGTCTTGGTATAGTTATTAAGAGCTCCCGTTGACACTCTCAAGGGTCATAAATAAAATATATCGATGAATAGTATCTAAAGAAAACTATGTTACTCTAGTTTTAGTGGATTGGCAGGGACGCCATGAAAGGGGAAGATTTGTATCCTACCTCCTGGAATCTTAGACAAACAGAAGGAGTGTTGCAAGTCTTGCTGCCTTGGATGTGTGGGTAATCATGGGAACTGCAGGGTTTCTGCCGTCTCAGAGACACTTTCCCACGGCCTGGTGTTGTTCCCTCTCTGTCAGGTGACACTCTGAGTGTTGCGTGCCAGGACTCGGCCCTCTGACTTCTTCTCTGTCTGACTCAGGTGGTCTCTAGCACCACTGTTTGCCAGCTATATGCAGTTGATTCCCCAGTTTATAACCCCAGCCTAGATCTGTCCAGAAAACCCCAAATTCTTCAGTCTGATTGCCTAAGTAACATCTTTTTTTTTTTTTCCTGAAAGTTTTTGTGGCAAAGTACTAATAAAGTTTATTTTCACAAATTTCTGTGTAGTTCAGTACAAGTAAATATATTCTTTATGTGCAACCATCACCTCTGTAACTCTTCGTCTTATAAAAACCAAAACTTTCCCTATTAAAAGTTAGCCTACCCCCCCCCCCATTCCCTCTTTCCTCCAGTGCCTGGTAGCCACCTTTTTTTTTTTTTTTTTTGCGATACTGGGAGTGGAATCCTGAGGCTTATACCTCCGAGCTACACCCCCACCCCAATTTTTTTATTCTTTATTTTGAAACAGGGTCTCACTAAGTTTCAGAGGGCCTCATTAAGTAGCTGAGACTGGCTGCAAACCCAGATCCTCCTGTCTCAGCCTCTCAAATGCTGGGATTACAAGTGTGCACCACCACGCCTGGCTACCATTCTACTTTCTGCTTGACATCTTTTTGATTTGTGTTGTAGGTGTTTTGTTTTGTGGTACGGGAGATTGAACCCAGGGATGTTCTACCTCTGAGCTACACTCCAACCCTGTTTGTTTTTTTATTGTTTTGAAACAGGGTCTTGCTGGGTTGCTAAGCATCTTGCTAAATTGCCGAGGCTGGCTGCAAACCTGTGATCCTCCTGTCTCAGCCTTCAAGTACTGGGATTACAGGCATGCGCCACCACACCTGGCTTGTAGGTTTCTTATACTTGGCCAATATAGAACTGTTGGTTCTCCTCTGCCAGTATTTTATTCCTCCCTGGGTCTTCCCAGTCTCACTAGGGAACATTACTACTCATCAGGTAGTTCAAGCCACAAATGCTTTATTTTTTTTCTTTAGGTCATATCCTATAGCCATCTGCCTTTGTGATATATCTTGAATCTGTTCATTTCTCTTGATCATAATTGCTCCCACCCTAAGCCAAGCTACTGTCATCTCTTGTCTGGACTACTGCAGTAGTCCAGCTTTCTTTCTTGTCTTATTCCTTAGCAGCAGGGGCAATAATCTTTTTATTTATTTATTTATTTATTTTTCGGTACTGGGGATTGAACTCAGGGGCATTCTACCTCCGAGCTATACCCCCAGCCCTATTTTTTATTCTTTATTTTTGAAACAAGGTCTCACTAAGTCGCGGAGTGCCTCACTAGGTAGCTGAGGCTGGCCACGAACCCGGATCCTCTGGTCTCAGCCTCCCAAATGCTGGAATTACAAGCGTGTGCCACCATGCCCGGCTGGCAATAATCTTTAAAAAAAAAATCAGATTGTATCCTGCATCATGGCGTACACCTATAATCCCAGTACTGGGGAGGCTGAGGTAGGTGGATCTCAGGTTCACTGCCAGCCTTGGTAACTTAGCAAAACCCTCAGCAACTTAGACCCTGTTTCAAAATTTAAAGAAAAAAAAATTAAAGAAAAAGGGCTGGGGGTGTAGCTTGGAGGTTGAATGACCTGTTCAATCCCAGTATTCCACCTCCCCCATGCACCCCCCCCACACACACACATGAGCCCTGCATTTAGTTCAGTGCTTTCTGGAATGCAATCATCTATCCTGGCTTTATCCCACATGGTGGAAAGAGATCTATTTTCTTCATTACAAACTTTCAACCTTCGTGACCTCATCAAAGCCTCGTTACCTTCTAGAGACTCCATCTCTAATTTTGGGATATCACTATCCCATAATACCACTTTGGCGATAAAGGTTTTAAACTAAAGAGTTGGGGGGGGGCATTCAGCTCATAGCACTGTGTGACTGCACAGATCACCTGCTCATGAAGCTGGCTTGGTGACTTGTCCTGTGCAGCTCCCCAGTTTCCCCCAGTTGTGCAGATCTTGGAAGTTACTCCATAGGGTCAGACTGTCAGGTTGCAGAAGTGGAGGGAACTCTTCTTTCCGTCACCTTTATCAACAGCACGTCATCAGCCTTTCTTCTCTTGAAATTTGATGTATGAGAGATGATACCTGTGTTTTAATTCATTGTGTTCATATGTGAAGCATATTTTCATATACTTCAGGTCATTTAGACTGCCTTTTTTGTGAATGACTAGTTTATATCTTTTACCTACTTTTCTTTTTTTTTTTTTTTTGCAGTACTGGGGATTGAACCCGGGGACATTCTACTTCTGAGCTACACCCCCAGCCCCTATTTTTTTTATTCCTTATATTGAAACAGGGTCTCACTAAGTTGCGGAGGGCCTCACTAAGTGGCTGAGGCTGGCCACAAACCTGTAATCCTCCCGTCTCAGCCTCCCAAGTACTGGGATTACAAGCGGCCTCATTTTTCATATTTCAATCTTTGTTTTGTTCAAACTTTATTTTTATTCCCCTGATTGTTGGTAAAGTTAAACATCATGCCAAATTTTTGCTAATCTTTTTATTCCTATTTTGCCTTATATACTTTGCCCATTTTACTATTGAATGTCTTTTTTTTTTTTTTTTTACTTTGTAAGAATTCTGTGTGGATAATGATATTATTTGTGACAGTGTGAACTGAGAATCTGATGCTGGACCATTCTTAACTTGTAACATCGTGACAAAGATGAAGTCCTAAAGTGCAGTGCTTTGCACAGTGGTTTATATAAATAGGATTAAAAATGTATGATATTTCAAATACATCTTTTCTTCTGGCTTCTCTTGGTAAATCAGATTTGTTAGCCCTGGGTCTACATTCTGGTCTTGTGACAGGAGTCTGCGTGAGCTGCATCCTGGGTGTTGGGATATGTGCTCCCCTGTGGGCCCCTCTCCAGTTATGTCCTTCCTGGCCCCTGTGGTAGACGTCAGGAATGTTCACAGGCCTTTGGTCCTCCCCCTCCGGGCACAGGTGGGATGGAATCGCCTCCCCTCTTTGAAGGTAGGAGTGGTCAGGTGGTCTGCTTTAGCTCCTCCAGTGCTGACTGTTGCTTCCAGGTAGAAACTTTGGATACTGTTTTTCCCCTCCCCTGCCACAGCGAGCTTGGCATCCCTGTGTTGAGGGGCGGCCTCCTGCAGCCTGAGGGACAAGGATGAGCAGAACCCTCTGCTCAGCTCTGTGAGACTTGTAGCATGAGCAAGAAGTAATCCCTCGTGCGAAGCCACTGAGGCTTGGATTTTAAAATAACCTGGCCCATCCATTTCCAGAGTGTGGTCTGTCACCCCTGTAAGGTCCCTGGAACCTTCAGGGGTCTGCAAGGTCAGAATCATTTTTACAAAACTACTAATATGTTATTTGCTTTTTTCCCTGTGTTGATACTTTCACTGATGGTGCACAAGTAGTAGTGGGTAAAACTGGTATCTTAGCATGATTCAAAACATTGGTATCAGCTTATACTAGTAGCCATTGCATTTTTCATGGACATACTTAAATTAGTTTAAAAACCTTAATTTCATTTAAGAATAAAGCAATAGAAGTGGTTAATTTTGCTAGGTGTATGTGTGTGTGGGTGGGTGTGGGTGTGTGTGAGTTGTGCTGGAGATTAAACCCAGGGGCATTCATTCTACCTTTGAGCCATATCCCCAGCCCTATTTTATTTTTATTTTGAAACAGGGTCTCACTAGGTTGAAGAGAGTCTCACTACAAGCTGAGGCTGTCCTCCAACCCTGTGATCTTCCTGTCTTGGCCTCCCAGGTACTCAGACTACAGGCGTGCACCACCACACCTGGCTTAATTTTCTAGTCTCAATCCTCAAGTACCTGTCTTTTCTGTGTGATGAGATAGAAAATTTGCATGCCAAGCACTCTTCTGCATACTGAAGTGTGGTTCTCTTGAGGAAATTGAGTTGCCAGCTGCACTAGCCACTTTTTCTTCATGGAAAACCACTTTCACCTGAATGGCAAACTGTACTTTTTTAGATTTGGGTATTTGGTAGACATTTTCTTGAAAACGAATAAAATGGGCCTGTTACTTCACAGAAAAACATCTGACATTATTTGTTGCCAACGGCAAAATTCAAGCTTTAAAGTGAAAATTAGAATTTTGGAAAATGTGTATCTGCTATCCCGGGCTTGATAACTTCCAAATAGTTAAAGACATACCCATTTGGTTCCTAGTGAAATTAACAAATGTGACTTTTTTTTTTTTATATGTAATGAAAATGTTGTCAACATTTGGAAGATCTGCATAAGATCTGTTCAAAGTGCAAGACAGACGTGTGGATTTTATTGTAGCAGTGCATGAAAAATCCATTGACATGGTTTCAAAGTCCACATTGAACTGAACTGCTTTTTGGTAACAGCTATATTTAAATATAATTCACATTGATATAACTGTATAACTCACCCATTTAAAGCATACAACTCACCATTTCATGAATTCACCGTTTGGTAGCCATCACCATAGTCATATTTTACAACATTTACCATCTTTCTATCCCTGCCTTCCAGCTCTAAATAATCACTTGTCTACTTTCTATTTCTATAGATTTGCCTATTCTGGATACTTTATATAAATGGAATTTTATAATATGTGGTTTTTTGTAACTGGTTTCTTTCCATTGGCATAATGTTTTCAGGATTCTTCTGTGTTATGACATGGATCCTAAGCTCCTTCTTGTGTCTGAAAATTTCATTGTAAGTATGTATCACATTCTATCCATTTGTTATTGATGGACATTTGATTCGTTTCCACCTCTTGGCTCTTATGAACATCCATTAAGTTTATGTAGGCACAGTTTCATGTGTCTTAGTGGAATTAATGGGTCAGATGGTAGCCCAGTGTTTAGCTTTTTGAGGAACTGTATGACTTTTTTTCCAAAGGGGCTGCAATATTTGCAGAACTTGTAAGGAACTACACTTGTCAAGTAGAGGTGTAGTATTTGATGTCAAGTATGGTGCAGTATCGTCCGTAGTTATCTGCAGAAGCTGTTAGAATCTTCCAGCCCTTTCTAGCTTCACATCTGTGCACGGTGGATTTTCCTCTCGCTCTTGCAGCAGATTGAGTGCAGAGGCAGACCTGAGAATCTAGCTGTCTCCCTTCACTAGACCTCCAGAGAGCCACAGAGATGTGGAAACATTGTTCCTCTTCCCAGGAGTGTTGTTTGAAAACAATTTTTTCACAAAAACAGGATAACATGGCATGAATTCATTATTGTTAATTTAAAATGAATAAGTAATTGATTTGTGGCAGTGGACTTGAACCCAGGGACATTCTACCTCTGAGCTACACTCCCAGCCCTATTTTATTTTTTATCTTGAAATAGGGTCTCACTAAGTTGCTGAGAGTCTAGTTAAGTTGCTGAGGCTGTGCTTGAACCTGCCATCCTCCTGCCTCAGCTTCCCAACTACCGGGATTACAGGTATGCACCACCGTACCCTGCTGAATTGTTTTGATTTTAGATATGGTAAACATCAACAGCCACAGCTGACAGAAGCTCACATATTAGGGTCCTTGATAATTTTTCCAAGCATATTAAGGGTCGCAGGAGTGCAGCGTTGGAGCGGCGCAGCCCTGGTCTGTCCACCTGCTGCTCTTCCTCGTGGGTTTGCGGCCACTGCCCTTGCTGAGGGAGGGGCTTCAGTCTTGGCGGGCCACCCCTCTGCAGCGATGTGCCTGGAAGTGGGTTTGCTTATCTAGCCTAGCCTCACGTTCTTCGTCTGCAAAATGGGGATGGTGAGCTGGAGAGGAGGGGGTGTTTACCATTAGCTGAGAAGAGGCTTGAGAACTTGGAGGCTCCGTGGGGTCTTGGCTCTGCTTCCTGGGTGAGACTTAACTCGAGGAGCAGATGCAACCGGGCACTGCTTTGCCTGGGAATAGTTGATTGGCCTCTGCTGCTTTGGATTCCTCTTTTCTTTGGTTTTCCTGCTAATTAATGCTTTGGGGGATACTTTAAATGGTTAGAGATGGGAGCACAGGAGATTAGTGCGGGTGGTGGGGGTGCCTTTGGGGGAGAGGCTTCGGATGGCGAGCAGTGCCAGGTGACCTGGCATGTTCTTTAACCAGTGAGTGGTGAATACCAGCTTGTGCAGGGTAGGCGAGGTGCTGCTGTGCAGGTGAAGTTTCTACCGAGTGCTGGTGATCTACTAGGGGGTAAGGAGGAGAGATACTAAGTAAGCAAAATAAGTTCAAGTAATTATTTGTATACAAAACAAAATCACACAGCTGGCGCCTGAGGGGCCTGACTCTGAGGGCTTTGGCCTGCCATGAGGGTCCTGGTGTTAGGGGAGGGTCCTTGCTGCCCTCTCCTGTTGCCGCCAGTCTGCTGTTTGCTCAGGTGGTGCAGCTCCCACAAGTCTTGGGGCTATTTGCATAACTCCTTGAACAGGTCCCGTGGTGAAACATTCTAACATCTTTCACTTGGAAGTAATTAAGTATGTAAATTGGTGCCCACTTAGATACTATCTGAAATAAAGTATAATTAATCATTAAGGATGAGTTGCTGATCTGGCTTTTTTTGTTTGTTTTTTCACTGATTACCAGGGTACATATATGTTCTAGGAAGTTTGTAAAGTACCACACAGGGCCGAGGAGAACAGTTCCCTACAGTCTCACCACTATTTATATTTGTGCATCTTTTCCTCCTATTTCCTCTGTAATTGAAGAAAGTTCTCTTGTGTTTTGCTCCTTTTTGTTCCCGCTCTTTGCTCCGCTCCCTGGTGTACCCACGTGGACAAGTGCCATGGCGTCTGCAGGGGGGATTGCATTGATTTAGCCGCACACCTCCAGATCCACGGCTCTTGCAGGATAGAGAACCTGACCAGCCGTGCCTCTGTATCCTCAGTACTTTGTAAAAACTCCATACCTTTGATTGACTCTTGAATTAAAAAAAAAAAAAAAAAGCACACACATATGATGAAAAGCTTTGAGACAACCTAGCAGGGCAAGGGGAAGAGTTTGGGGAGAGTTTTAAACCCCCTGTCTGGTGGAGGAGTGTCCTCAGCGGCCCTTCCCCCACCTTTTGCAAGACTGGGCCTTCAGAGAAGGGACAGGAGCCAGTGCAGGACGTTATAACGTCAGCTTCTTGCTCACAAGATCCTTTTGGCCAGGTCTTGAATATTCGTGTTTGAAAACAAGTTAGAGTGCTGGGAGAATGCCTTTCCTATTTACCAGGAATATAGCTCTGTGGCAGAGAGCCCTCTACGATGCACTTGCCCGTGAACTCATTTCTTTCAGGAAGAATAACAGGATAGCTTGGGAATAATGTTCAGAGCACTTTCAACCTCGCCGTGAGAGCCAGCTTACTGTACTCCGATCAGCCTCTTAATAGTGCTTATGGCTATTAATTTATCAGGGTAGCATGTGCAGCCCGGCTTCGCTCGCACATGGCTTGGTTATGCAGTTAACTGTTATGGTCCCAGCGGAGCAGCAGGGTATGAATTTACAGGTAGTTAAGCAGTGTGCACCTAAGTGATTTGGTCCAATTCCCAAGACTCCTGCACTTAGCGCCGCTCCGTGCTGCGGCCGAGGATCCAGATGTTGTTTTGTGTGACCTGTCCTGTGCCTGTTGCCTCACTTCTTTCTCAAGAGAGAAGTCAAAGCAGCCGTCAAAGACTACTTCCATTTAGTAAACTAAAGAACAAAATTCAGTACTGGTTGGAGTTGTGGTAAAATTGTGAACCCTGGTTATTTAAATGCTGGTAGGTACCATTTGGGGGGGTTATTTAGCTTTTGCTACTACCAGTTATTCAGCAGACTTTAAAAAATCCTCATATTTTACTGTCGTGCCATCTATGATGACAAAAATCTGGCCCTAATGTTGATCTATGGCAGATGTGTTTACTAAATTATGGCACATCAACATGACGGATTATTATATAGCCTTGAAAATGTGATTATCGAGATAATGTGGGTACTTGGAAATGTTTTACTTTCCAATTAGTGTCAAGAAGAGCTGCATGCAAAGCATCCTAATTGGTTGTATAAACTGGGGTCAGAGGCCAGAAGTTAATATGCAAACACAAATACAGTTTCATTTAAGAAATGGGATTATGGGTAATCTCCATCTTTAATGTTGTTAATCTTTTTTTTCTTTTTAAATGAACCTTTTATTTTGGAATTATTACGGAAGAGTTGCAAGGATAGTGTAGTTCCTGTAGACACTTCACCTAGTTTCTCCTATTGCTAATAAGCATATTTTTAACATTTTATCCTAAAGATAAGGATATTTCAAAAATGATTAGAGATAATTTTACTAATCACGTGTGCCCCTCCCATGGTATAATAGTCTGTATGTAGAATATCTTTCTATACCTTTTTCTCAGTGCTTACTAACCTGCGTGCGCATAACTATTAATATAATGTGTGATACTGTGCATCTGACTCTGCAGCTTGTTTTTTGCCTTAATATACTATAGACATTAGTGGTCTGCAACCTTGTCTACCTCTGTCTGGGTTCCCTAAAAATACTGACTCCTGTTCTTATCCACAGGGATTTCTCCCTGTAGATAGGAAGGCTCGGAAATCAGAATTTGTTTTAAACTTTGTACGTAAATTAGGTTTAAGTACTGCTCTAGATAGACATGAGCAGTACGTCCGTACCAGTATTTATTCAGCCATTTTTCAGTTGGATATCCAGGTTTTTTCTCCCATTTAAACTGCTATAGTCAACATCCCTGCGCATCCTTGTACATTGGTATTTTCTGTAGGATGGCCAGTCTTTTGTGTGTGTGTGTGTGGTACTGGGGATTGAACCCAGGGGCATTCTACCTCTGAGCTATACCCCCAGCCCTATTTTTATTCTTTAATTTGAAACAGGGTCTCACTAAGTTGTGGAGGGCCTCACTAAGTAGCTAGGCTGGCTGTGAACCCAGATCATATGGTCTCAAGTACTGGGATTACGGGCGTGCGCCATCACGCCTGGCCTTTTTTTTTTTTTTTTTTTTTTTGGAGACAAATCCTCTGCCTCAGCCTCTCAAGTAGCTAGGATTACAGGCATGTGCACTGCACCCTATGCCAGGTGATTCTTAATGGTAAAAGCCACAGAACTCTATTAGAGTGGTTAGTGTTAATGACAAATGTTTAAAGTACCCAAACACCTTTGGGAGGGAGATTTCTGTAATTGTTTTGTTTTCCAGTAATAAATTGAAGCATTCAGAAGATGGGTGGTCTCATGCTTGGCTTGCTTTCTGGCACTGGTACAGAAAAGCAGACTTTAAAAACTGGATTACTACCTGGGCATGGTGGCACATACCTGCAGTGCCAGTACTTGAGAGGCGGACACAGGAGGATTGCAGGTTTGAGACCAGTCTCAGCAATGCAGCCAGACCGTTTCAAGTAAAAAATAAAAAGGACTTGGGATGTAGCTTGGAGGTAGAATGCCCCTGGGTTTAATCCCCTGCACCACCACACTAAAGATAGAAAACTAGAGGACTGCCCAGCCCGGTTTCCAGGCTAGGAGAAGGGGTATAAACTCTTCGTCCAGACTCCTCTTCCTTCCATGGGGTTAGGTAAAGGGCTGCCCATCCAGGATGACTTCTTTTTTTGGGAGGGGGGAAGGTTGCTGGGAATGGAACTCAGGAGCATTCTACCTTCGAGCTACACCCCCAGCCCTATTTTTTTATTCTTTATTTTGAAACAGGGTCTCACTAAGTTGCAGAGGGCCTCACTAGGTAGCTGAGGCCGGCCTCGAACCCAGATCCTCTGGTCTCAGCCTCCCAAATGCTGGGATTACAAGTGTGCACCACCACACCCGGCTCAGGATGACTTCTGTAAAGAATCACTAAGTGTTACTTACTCAGTGTTCTTCCACGGAAGACTTGCTGGAGTTGACACCCTTCATCTTACCCCTCAGGTCTCCTCCCTAATCCAGTCTTCCAGTATGTGTTTCACCAAAGTATCTGTAACCCCAAGTGAAAGTGACCTTGTACCTTGGGTGTGTCTTGCTATCGTCTGAGATGACAACTTTCCTCCTCTGTTTTAAAAGTATCCAGGTTTTGCATTCTATTCCACAGTATATTTGCTTTAATGTGAAAAGAATAAAATAATGTGCCATCAGAAAGAAAAAGTTTTGAACTTTTTTCCTCCAATTTTTTTTTTTTTTTCATAAAATCAACACATTTATACCCATGTACAATGTTCACGTTATCCCAGGGCCATGCATGTCGGTATACAGCTTTGAGGCACAGCCCTCACCTGGTCCTCTTTTCTACAGGTTCCTGGGACTTTGCTCAGACCATGCTTATACCAGGAAGTGAAGACCCTTGTAGTGTGAGCCTTTTAGTGTGAATGTCCTCTTACTGTAGCTTCTATGAAAAGTTGGGAGATTGCAAGAAAAGACCTCAACTTTCTCATTTATGGTCTCTTTATAGGAGGAGAGAGCAGTGAGAGATCGAAATCTCCTTCAGGTTCAAGACCACGACCAGCCCATTCCATGGAAGGTGCAGTTTAACTTGGGCAACAGCAGCCGGCCAAGCAATCAGTGCCGCAACTCCATTCAAGGGAAGCACCTCATCGCAGATGAGCTGGGTAAGCCGGGCTCCCTTCCTCCCCTGGCAGTCAGGAGATGATTCACCGATGGGCCGTTTGTAGAGTCTGGGTTTTAACAGGGCTCCCTCCGCAATGCATTCTTTCTCGCTCATTTCTAGCATTTCTCGTATCTCTGTCTTTTATACCCTACCGATCTCTCCAGGGCCCCTCAACATCAGAGAAGCTTGGCTTGATGACGCTTGTACAGTTCCTTGTGTCTGTGGCTTCCAGTGTCAGCCCTCTGTCATCCATCAGTCCCTGGGCTGCTTCCTACCAGGCTCCCCCCAGCCCCAGTGTTTTCTGCTCTCGACAGTCTCTTCTCGTCTTTTTTTTTTTTTTTTTTTTTTTTTTTTTTTGTTT